>JAOWBN010210616.1:0-13955 GCA_028565015.1 Pinguicula moranensis | reverse complement strand
GAAAAAAAAAAGGAAGAGAAGGAAAGAAGAGGAAGAATTTGTGAAAATATTTTGATAAGTTTGAAAAGAAATTTGAGATTTTGTTTGCTCAATTTAATATTTGATCTGCATTTATTTTCGTTTACACAAATATTAATAACAATTTTGAAAAAAAACATTATATAATAAAAAAAAATAGTAAGGGTTGGGGTTGTTGCCCCGACACGCCCCGAATAGAGTAGAAGTGCTGAGTCTATCATATCATTGAGCTAGTATTGGAAAATGTCTTTCAAAGAGAAAATATGTCAAATTATTTATAAAATAAAATATGATTTCATGAGAACAGGGCAAAGAAAAGAATAAAAATTAATACCAAGATAAAATATGTCAAATTATTTATAAAAGATAACGATTTCCTGAAAAAAGAAGCAATAGAGGGCAAGGAACAGTACTACTCAACTCAACTCAATGCACCCAGTATATTACCAACTAAGTTGGTGTCTGGGGGTTCAGATGTACGCGGCATTACCCTTATAATTATACAAAGAGGTCGTTTCCGTTGCGACCATGATTTGTGTATGGGATTATTATTGAAAATGTCTTTGATGAAGGATGAGAAGTTCTATGGCATTGTGTATATATGGATGGGATAAAGAACTAAATATCCCACTTGAAAAACACACTAGATTTAGCATGGGCTGGCCCTCCCAGTGGACCAAATCGTTTGATCCGCCCAACCCGACAATTTGGCCTGGCCTGATCATCTGTCTGGGCCGTTCCTATGAAGTGTTCGTTTAACCAACACAAGATATGGCCTAATTTGTCGTTCTCGCATTTGGTTTGCATAGTAAAAAAAGAAAAGTTTGAACTTTATCGTATTGAACTTTTTATCTTGAACTTTCACTGCTTTTCATGTATGAATTTCTTCATTAACCATACTTCGGAACACACGATCAAGTCAGTCCAAGTTGGGCATACAATTCCAGAAACAACAAAGCTGCGGGCTACAAACACTTAGTGTGCAGCCGCTTCAACCTGTCACTTTCACACCCGGTAACAGTAGACAAACACCCCCAGTCTTGATAGAATGAACACGAATAAGTACCGAAATAAATGCAGGGTAAAATGGAAAAACTCCAGCAGTTGGACTATTATGCTGCTGGTACTGGTGCTGGTACGTTGGGGATTTCTTCTTCTAGACCCGGAAATTCTTTCCGACGAAGGTCTGTCCGAATTGCCAGTTTGCGGGTGCAATATTCCATGATGTGGAGGTCCTACGGTCACTGCCGGTGACCCTGAATGACAGAGACTGACCCCTGAGGACGGCGCTAGTTTGCCAATTCTGCCCCCAGTTACGGCTCAGGCTCATCCAGCCCGTGCCCGAACCTTTGACGCTCACCCTCACGATATCACCAGCACCGGCGACGTTGGTGATCAGAATCAAGTTGAAGTAAGGGTTGCCGTTGATCGTAAATCGGATGCCGCCGCGCTTCTGACATGGAACCCTAAATAAGCAAATAGTTTGAGTTAATTGGTCATCTGTTTGAAAAAAAAAAAAGGAATTTTAAGTATAAAAATAAAATAAAGGAAAGGTGGATATACGACGAAACTTTTCTCTGCACATTGGATACTGGGATTCCACAACCTAGGGTCTGATGTTTGACTGGAATTGAGATCGAACGGCCCAGATTCGGAGCCGAAGGGTGAATAAATACGACGTCGTGCAAGTGAAAAGGCAAGAAACAAAACGAAAGATTCTTTTACCTGCGGTAATTGACCGGCACAATTCCGGCGGGGTACTCTGCTATTTTGAGGAACATTGGCATGGCGAGGTCAAAATGTGGTCTTGGCGGGTTGCACCACCCGCCGTCGTCGTTGGGCTGCGCCGGATTCGGCGGGCAGAAGTTAGTTGCCGTCACCAAGATGGACGGGTTTCCAGGCAGACAGTTTGGACCGGCATTCACGCACTTCAACTCGAAGCACGCGCCACAGCTGAAGCCGTTGTTGAAAAGCGCCGTGCTCAGTGCCGCCGTGTTCACGCCGTAACCCTGGCTGTACAGGTTCCCGTACCCGCAAGCGCCGCCTGTTCAAACAAGATCTGATTTAAAAGATTTATAGGTTCGTTTTTTTTAAACTCAGTATGAAATGGTGAAATGTGAGTTACCCATAGTGCCCGAGGCGTCGCTTCCGCCGTAGAAGGTGGCGTGAGCTCCCTCCCAGGCCCCTCCGGAGTAGACGCCGGGAATTCTGGCATTCGCCGGCGGCGCAAATGCTGAAATGAGAGAAATGACGCAGGCTAGTAGGGTTAAAAAATTCATTTCCTCTCAGCACAGAGCGAAAACAGGAATGCAGAGAAAGGAAGATGGAAATTTGGGGTTGTGGTAGAGGAAATGCCGTACTTAAGGACTGAGAATCTCAGTGGCAAGTAGTGTAATTTCGAGAAAAAGGTGAGTCCTGTTTTGTAAACTTACCTTACCTTTTTGGAGCGTATTCTTCACTCGCCAATGGCGGTGCCCTGTTGTCAAATGCCGTGTGGAGCCCACTGTTTGGTTGACAAATCTCGCACTCCCCCATTCTAAACCTTCACACCTGTACCGTAATCTTTACTTTGACCTTCCGTCTATTTATCTACTAAAGAGGTCAGAAAATGAGCTTTTACAACATTTGTGGTGAAGAGTAAGATGAGTACTTTTACTTTGTATTGTTTTCAAAAAAGGAAATGAGATATTGCAAATTTATCATAATTTATTCCACACTTTTGTAAATTTGATTTGATTTGGTGTTAAAATCATCGAATAAACCAAATCAAACATACTCGTAAATCCTGCCCATATATAGGGTCTATAGAGAATAAACTGTACGGAGTTATATAATGTCCCAAAAGAGATAAATATATTATTTTTTATTTAAAATCATAAAATATAACATATAAATCATTTTAGAAATTCCTAATTCATATTGTTCACAGTTTAGTCAATGATTATTTCTTCTTAATGTCAATCTGTACGCGACTACAGGGGATAAAACCTCCAATTTATTGCAATTTTCCGGAATAATTTTCGTTCATTAATCTAACAATTTATTTTATTTCAATCTTAATGTTCCATCTCCCCGATCCGAATGGGGACGGTCCTTTTGTGGTAGGGGGGGCATGCATGCTAAGGACAATTAATCAATCTTCCATTTCTTTCAACTCCTCCATGTGCACCCAAAGGTTCTCTTTCTCTAGTAAATAGAAAAATGGTACATAGAAAGTTCAATTTTTGCTGAAAAAAAAGGGTTAGAGGCAATTAAATAGTCCTACATCTGATTTATTGCTACTTAAAGGCGACTTTATGATTGTAGGTGTACAAATTTGTAGGAAATAATATAATTTAATCCAAGTTTCGGGTCGGGTCTAATAAGCTCAAAAATAGGATCATGTGCGTGAGGATCTATACTATACTAATTACTAGCCTAAACACAATCAATTTAAAATGATTTGTTCTTTTATTCAGAAACAAACGAAATGTGCTTGAAGTAGGCCTAGAACTAGAATGCTAGAGTTGTAGTGCAGCTCTTTGGAATATCAATGAGTAGGTAGGATGATTATTTAAAATAAGAATAAATGGAATTACATAACTTTGAGCGACATCCTTTATAATTGAAAGAGTCGGAGATTCTTGGGAATCCAATGAAATCGTTTTAACTTTTCATGCGTTAGTAAAAAAGAAGGAAAGGTTTTTTTTTATAAGGAAAAAAAAAGAAGGAAAGTTAAAAAAAAAAGGAGAGGAAGAGGACGGAAAAAATAAAGATATGAATTTTTTTGGGTTGATCATGATGTTAGCACAGGCGAATTTAAGTATGGGTCAAGGGTCCTGGCCCCCTGTCCCTGGGCCATCCCATCGGGGCCAGGCCTGCTTCCACTAAAAATAAAATAAAATTTGCTTGTCAACTCCAAAAAAAATTGGACCCCTTAAATTTTTGGGCTGCATCCACCATTTGATGTCAGAAACTATTTTGGTTCGATTAATTCAAGGGATGCAAGGTGACCTTCCCACATGAACCGATTAAAGCACGGGTCAACGATTCCCCGAAGGATACCCGTAGTCGTGGGCCCAACGAATTATTTGCACTCAATGGGAGTTTAAATCTAAACCTCTACCGAGAATTCAGATAATCCACCATCAGGCCAACCCGTTAGGGTTAACAGGGGCGGAGCCAAGGGGGGCCTTGGTCCCCCTCCCCCAACTTTGAAAAAAAAATTAATTTACATGTACAAATTTTAATTTAATCAGTTTGGTCTCCATTATATATATTTTTTGTATATAAAAGTCTACAAAGACATTGTAGATGGGTTGGTCGGTGTGCATATTTGTCTATTGCAAGAGGTTTTTTTTTAAATCAAAAGAATAACATAGCATTTCCCGAAAATCGAATTGGGAGCATTTCCATGATTAAACCCACTAGGACAATTGGATCTTTATATCTCAGTTGATTTTATTTTTAATTTTTTTTATTTTTTTTAATATAATTATTTTTGATATTTTAATATTTTATTGCATTATTATAAAACCAAATACCAAACTTTTAAAGAAGTTATCTATTAAAGCAAAATTATGATTGTCTTTATATCAAATGATCTTAGTAACTTTGAAATATACATACCCAACTGGATCATAATCTGAAATAACAATAATATTAATCTTATATTTTTTTTATTGGTTAATTCGACTTGTTTTAACTATTTTAGTTTGTACCGCAATATCTGAACGTGCATACTCAATCAAACCAGATTCAGTCTAACTCGACCCAATCTGTTTAGACCAAAAAAATTGCCCCCCCTCCCCCCTCACTAAATTTCCTGGTTCCGCTTCTAAGGGTTAAAATAAATATATGAATAAAGTGTATTGTCCACGTTCTAAAAACTTGCCCCCACTCCCAAGTTTTTTTTTTCCGGCATGCATATGCGTTTAGCAAAAACAATATGTAAATTTATATCTAAATTTTGAAAAAATAAATATTTAAACACTTCGTAGATTTTGATCAACTTTCAATATTCTTTCCGCCCCCTTACTTATAGTTTTGGCTCCAGGTCTGCTTAACTCAGGATAAAAAAAAAAGAGTAGGATGAGATGAGAGAACAAAACATGTTCAACAAGTAAGTTTATTTGGGCTAAATCCAAAATTTGGCATTTTAGCCATGACATGAAAAAAGTTTATTCTATAAAGCCATGATTTTTTTTATCCAAATATAAAGCCATGATTTAGGATCTGGGATACACACATCCGACGAAGTAAAGGGATAAAGTTTATTTAAAAAATTTATACAACGAAATAACACCAGTCATACAAATCATTATGGATTTGTTTATTATTTATGAGAGAGTACGTACGGATTAATTGTTTTGCTCTTTCCCTTTCTTATGGTACAAAATGTAATAAGTGTTGTGTAGCATAATAATAGTTGGGCCAATTGTGTTGCTTATTTTCTACTCATAACTCATGGCACATGGGGGATCCGAATTCATTAAGAAAACAAAATGGTCCATCGAAGAGCCAACTAACTTTTTTCTTTACTTAGGGTATACACGATCTTCTCCAAGTTACTCGATCCAAGGAAGACTAAAATTAGGTATGAATCATAACTGCTTACAACTAAAAAAGAAAGAGGATAAACTTAAGTCTTAACCTGTGTCATACCTAAGTATTTGCATTAAATAATATCATGTTTTCGGGTAAGGACTGGACCATGCTTTACCATCAATGCTCAGGGGATGAGGGGCTCTCACCCTCGAAGAAAATTGGTGCATTTTTATTTGTAAATTTTGTGTTCACCCTCGCTTTCGTAGTCTTGGTCTAAGTCTCGGACACTTATCCAGAACTCTAACTTCGGCCTTGTTTTTGATGTTTACCAATCTCGAGCATTCGTAATGTCAGAAACATTACTAAAACATGCAGAAATCGTCTTATAATGATCAACCCAATTCAATGTTGGCAACTCAAGTCTTAGATGATTTGCTCAAATCCTTGACTCATAATTGTATAAATAGGTGTAATATTATCAATGAAAGCAAGGAAGAAACATAGTTTCAACTCTTATATTCTAGTTTCAATACTCAACACGTCAATCCTACATATGTACTGGATGAGTTGTATAACATTTCTTGGATCAAGTGTTGAGTCCCACAAGCCAGGCGGAGGCAAAGGGATCGGGGATATTGTCCCCAGGATTAAAAAAAATTATATATGTAAAAATTATTAAATTTTTACAGTGTGGTCCCCAGAATTTGTAATTTGGTCGCCCATAAATAAAATTTTATTTCAAAAATGAATACATTTTTTTTTGTTTTAGTTTTCATTTTCACGCTTCTCGTTTCTTGCGGACTCGGTGTGTGTTTGCAAAAATTGTAGTGCTACTTAAAAAACTGTAATAATATTTGCAAATATTTTTAATTGAAAATATTTTTTCTTATATTTACTAAAGAAAAATTCAATTATACCCTTCAAAAAAATATTTATGAAGGATAATTTTGGTTTATAAGAATGTTTATTATGATAAAAATATCTTAAACATGTATTCCACTTATTTGGAACAATATCACTGCATGCTTTTCCATCTTTGAAGCACCTTTTTATCTGCTTTTGGATTATGGGTTTAATTGATTTTACAACAGCCTAAGTAAAAATAGAAAAAAGATTTTACAAATATTCGAAAAAAATAAAGAAGTATGATTGAACCACCAAAAGCAGTTAGCAAGCACTACCTCAGCGGCTCGGTCGTCCCTTCCCGATTCCCTCTCGACAAACAACAAGAACTCCATGAAATTGGAAGCCTCAATAAGGGGAGCAATCGAAAGAAATCTTCTAGGATTCAAATGGTAAGATTGCATCTTTTACCCTTCACATGTTTCTATTTTGTTTGATTAATCTACAGAAAAGATTGCCCAACACAAGGAACCCTTCCAAAACCAGTTAAGAAATTTACACGCAGCCAGGCGCCAGGCAGCGCCTAGCGAAATAAAAAAAAGAAGAAGTTAAGTTAGCTGTTTCCCAACATTTTTAAACAAAAATGTGGCAGCTTCATCTGATTTTATGATGCGAAATGTGCATTTAGATAGAGTCTTAGTGATAAAATTTTCTTAATGTTAATTAATATATACTGATACATGGTACGTGATACCGGAGCAGGAAAACAAAAATATTAGTTGAATGTAAATCAGATGAGGAAATTGATGGAGGATTTTCCTGTTTGCTCAAGGTAAAGAAAAAGGTAAAACTTCTACTTTTTTTTGAAACTAAGGATAGATGCTAAGTAAGTGATTGTGCCTAGGGGGGAATGCTTGAATAAAACTGTAGAATATTTCAAAAGCCAGTAATTGCTCTATGCGCTGGGAACATGCCTTCATAAGAGATTTAAATTTTAATTCACATAGGATGCAAATAATTTACAGGGCCACGACCGTTGGACCCTCAAATTTGGGGTATTGTTGGCCTGTCGTTGACAGGCTCATAAGGGGGTCGCCATACATGAATCTCATGAATTAGTCGGACAAAAATGATTCCAAACACTGTGGTATAAAAAAAAATTGTACTTGGATCAACATAAGAGTTAATTGTTATGAGTAACCACAAGTACTCTATGCGCTGTGTTTTGAACACCTATATCTAAAAGGTACCGACCTTCATGGTACACAACCATATTTTCTAGGGAAGAAAATTGCAAAAAAAAATCATAGTGTAACTGTGTGTCTTGGCTAGAAATTGATGAATATTCAATAGAAGAAGCCAATGAAAAAACTGCATGGTTCCTCAGGAAAGCAAGGAGGAGAAAGAGAAATTACAATAATATCATCATTATAAACTGAATCATTACTCAGAGTATTTTATGAATAATTCCTTCTATGCTTCTCGAAGTTTCATACTTTAATCGATATTGTCCAGTTATGTGGATTTCAAGGTTTGGCATTTAAGGGTCATGGTGAAATAATTGATGCAATGAACCCTTGCAATTTTAAAACACAGTGCTTACAATGATGAAGTGGCCAAGGTTTTAAAAAAATACTCTTAAACATGCAACTTACATTTATCCTCAAATTCAGAAGGAGATATTGTCTGCCTATGCGATGAATCTCGAGATGAATCTAACAAAGAGCATATGACTATCATTTTGAGATTTGTTGATAAATTGAGACTTATTTGAGAAAGATTATTTGATTTAGCTACCAAATCATCTACTTTACACGAGAAAATATGTGGTGTTCTTTCTACACAATCTTAGTATGGGTCCATTTGTTAGCCTGTCAAAGGTCGGATAAAGTATGATAACTTAGGGTTGTCCGTCTTTATCCTTTGTTTGTTACGCGTGCAGCCGCTATTCGCTTCCCGACAGATAACGACTCGGGCAGGAATATATTCCAGATAACTCGAGCATTTTTATCTGAAAAGTTGCGCTATTTTTTTTTATCCCATCTTTAACCCGCATTACGAGTTACAATTCTGCCCTTCACAATTGTTACTTCTTAACCACCTATAAATACTATTGTTATACCCCTAATCCACAATCTTGTTCTTCGCAGGCTCCCTCTGCGACAAAATTATTCACGCCGAGAAGGTTGTCACCTTCCTCAGGGACAACCCTCCGATCAGTCGTCTATATTCTTAATTTTCTAGTAAACCTCATTTTTTTCCTTTACATTCAAATTTACTATTTGCGTTGCCTAAGAATTACAAAGAACTCTTCAATTTGCGACATGCCACACCAAAATGTTATTGAGAGGGCCTTTCGTATTCTGAAGAAGCGCTTTGCTGATCACATTAGCACACAATATGATATCATATAGCTTGTGCGTTGCTTCACAATTTTATCATCAACGTAACAATTTTGGATCCTTTATTAGATCCTGCAGCACAATCCCTTTATGGACTTGAAGATCCTAATCTAGCTACGGATGAGGTAGAGGATTATATTCAGTCCGAGAATTCATCTTCAGGATGAAATGAATTCATGGAGAATTTAGCTAATGAGCTTTGACAAACCTACCATTCATCCAGGGTTAGCTGATGGGCTTGAATTCTTATATTGAAAATCAATTATTGTGATGTTGTGACGGTTTCCATTCATTGTTGGCCATCATGTTGTTACTTTAATAAGTTGTTCTTCAATTGCTTGGTTTCTATTGATTGTGACTTTATTAATTTGTTTGTGAATTTTTCCATTTATTTTTGTCTAACTGTAAACGTTTTTTTGGATTTACATGTTGCATCTATGCAGGGTAAAAAGTATGGATGCATCAAACAAATGTGATAAACAGGTAAGAGTGGGGCCCAAGGCCCAATTTTGATTGAATTTTGGAATTTTGGGTCAGGATAGGGACTGAAGTTTCAGTTCGGAAAAAATTTCGGATCAAGATCGTGTTTGAGAGGATGACAAAAAAATTGGGTCGGGATCGGGCTTGGGGAAAACCCAAACCCAATCCCCATTCATAATAAAAAAATATTAAAAAATACTTAAAAATTAAAAAAAAATATTTCGGGCCTCGAGTGTCTCAAAGATTTTTGGGACCTTGGGCCTCGAGTCGATATCTAGACGGGATCAGGATTCAGGCATACTTGATACTGAGTCATGATTGCCCACCCCTATGAACAGGAGAACGTGACCTCTGAGCAATTTGATGAGCTATCCCAACCAACTCCCAGGAATAAATCTAGCCTCACAGCTCCTTACAAACGTCCAGGAACTACGAATGAGGCCACCGGGAAGAAGATTAAAGCAGAACCCGCACCTGAGCCAATCAACAACAAGAAGTTATACCTTACTCCAGACGAAGAAAAAGCCCTGCTTACTGCCTTGAAGTAGTTAGCACTTGAAGGATGGAAGGTCAACCAGAGATAGAAGCGGGGTACTCACCCAAAGGTTGCTGCTAAGATGAGGTTATTGGTGGTAGGCAGTGCGGTCACAACCAATAATGTTGAGAACAAGGTGCACAAATAGGGTAAGCAATACTGTTTACTCAATGAATTCTCAAAGTAAGTGGAGTGGCTATTGACCAAGGGGCACACACTATCATCGTGGACTCTGAGAATATGTAGGGCAAGCTTGCACAAGTAATGTGTCTTCCCTACACTGTGTGCTAATTATAAATCAAAGTGGCTATGGTTTTGCTGAAGATGCATCTCTACTTTTCTTTTTTGCAAGTGAACAACAAGTATCTAGCACTAAGAGGGAAGTCCTTCCCTTACTACGAGTTGTGGTGTGAGTTATTTGGCCAGTACCGTGCAACAGGGTCAGGTGCAAGGGACCATCTAATGGCGGAGAAGGAACCTCTTGCGACACCAGAAGAGTGGCAAGAAATCATCGACAAATTTGGTGAAGAAGACATTCAAGAGTCAGAGCCAAAGGATACTTCTGTTGTTGATAAATCACAATTCGGTGTGGATGGTGCTTCTAGCGTAAGTCGTGGGAGGTATAGGAGATCGAAGGCGGATAGTCAACCCATCTTACCCTCTAAAGCAGGAGACACCCTCTCCAATGTGGATGCAGTCTGAACTAAAGCAGAAAGACTCTTCTCCAAATAAGAGCATGTTTTGGATGGTAAGTCTTAAATGGAGAAAACTGCCCAGCTGCTTAAGCATCTGGAAGGACATGAAGAGCTGAATTTCGCCCAGAGGATCAGCCTTGTTGATCACCTGTTTAAGAATGAAAGACAATACTATTACTGGAACCATATGGATGGAGAAGGCCGCGCAGAATTTATTCGAATGTTTCTTGAAGGGCAACTTAATTAACATTCAAAACTTGTTGTATTTTTGGACAATCAGGAACATCTAGGGATGATAACCTTAATGCTGTTTTCTTTTATGTTGATTAGGAAAACGTTGATAATCTTGAATATTTTAATGTTTATCAGTTGTGTTACAAGATGTTGTTCTATATGCTTGTTGCACTTTAGATTTGGTTCATTCACAACTGCAAGTTAGGGTTTCAACTATGTATTGCATAGTTGTGACCATTAGTTGTGTAGTTGTGAATATTAGTTGTGGGGCATTACTATGGAATAATACTGTAGGTAATTAATAGTGTCCATCATGTTTAAGCGTTGGAGTGACTCTTATTACAGTCTGCAATTCATATTTGAAGTAATGGCATCCAAACACTACTATATTTATAACAATTCGAATTTAATGTATAATTAATGCACTATTGTGATTTCCATAGAGCAATTTACTACAATTCAAAGTTCACTACTTCTTTGAATCGCAGTGTTCATAGCAACTACCTACAGTATTATTCCATAGTACATTCACAGCAACAAACAAAAACAATTCACAGCAAAATGGAAATTTGGACCATTTATAGCACATCTTTGAACCATTCACTGGAAAGTTACCACATCAATGAGTTCTCAAAACAAAGGTAATTAAACAAATTCATGAAATGGAACCAAAACATAAAAACAATGCCATGGGAATATGAGAATTGCTCTAGATTTGGACATAACAAAAAACAAAAAGGATTAGCAAACATTTATTCAAAAATACAATACAATTTCCTACACAGAGCATTGCATCAAAACAGCAAGTTCAAAATATAGTACAACAATGGTTGGGCTTCGCCTCAGATCTTTCACCACAATCGAAAGTGGGTTTTTCTCATACGTGCGTCCCTCCTTGTATGCTCGAGCATACATGTGCAAGGAAAATCTTGTAGGTGGCTTCATTAACCAACGGCGCGGGCACGACGAAAGATACGTGTTAGGATCAGAGATGTCAAACGGCGGACGTCTAGGGAAGATGGAGGACTAAGGTTAGGGTTTGAAGAAAAAGAAGACATTTTTACCGCATTTTAGAAGGCTTTTTGGTAAAATAACGTGAGTTAAAGAAGTTGGAGGATATCCACCTTGGCCAACACTAATACCAAACGAGGGCTTTCTCTCGTTTGTTATCATGTTTGCCCACTGCCAAACAAAGATTAAAAAAATTGTCCTGAACCTAACCAACAGTTGTCCATGAAGCCGAATAAGACTAATCCGGCTACCAAACGAACCTTATGAGTGATAAAAGTGAACAGGGGTATGATAATGCCAGTAACATGCGGGGAGAGTGGAATGATCTGCAAGTTTTCTTTTTAAATGATTGCCCATATGCTTATTACTTCAGTGTTTTTCTCATCACTTGTAGTTTATATTAGTTGTTTGTAACAACCTTGATGTAAATCAGATTGTTCAACAGAATAAGGAACTTATATAAACATAATTCTATAAAAGAATAAGAGTAGAGAAGATGTTTGGACGTTGTTGACTTCTTCTTTGGTTCTATCTCAGCCACTTCTTCTGTATGTGATTGATCCACCATGAATTCCCGGTTTGTTCTTTTTTGGTCCATGTTGGCCTTTCTTCCCCCAACGGATAGTGCCGTCTGGGACAAATTCCAAATTTGTTGCCTTTCTCCTTGTTTCATCATTTGAATTTGGCGCGGATATGACATTGTTGTTCTTAAAAGTGTTCTTATGGTTGGGAAGAAAATTAATTACTCTCTTATTGATAAGTTGATTCAACTTGTTTCGACTATTTCAATTTCTACCCCAACATCTGAACGTGCATTTTTTGCTATGAATATTGTGAAAACAAGAGTATGGAACAAAATGGAAGATCAATTTTTATCTAGTTCATTATTAGTCAATATTGAAAAATAAATAGTTTAATCTTTGGATGTTGATTCAATTATTGATGAATTTGTAAAGATGTACTATGTAGATGTCAATTTAATTGGAATTATCAGATTACATTTTCTTTTTTCTTGTTTGGATGATTGGACGTCAATTCCTTGAAATTATTTTTATAATCTTTTATTTCGGATCATGGGTTTTATTTTTTGAAAAATTATAAATTGCATTGTAAGTTTAATTGACTCGACCAGATCGGATTCGACTCGATACACCCCGCTCAAACCAAAAAAATTTGATCTCCCCATTTCATTTTTTGGCCCCGGCCGTGCCACAAGTGCAGTGTATTATTTTGACACATCTATTTCCATACTTGTAGTTGTCCACCCCCTTGTTTCCCCCCATGTGCTTCCCCTTCATTTGCAATGTGAACTCTGATGATTTCTGTGGCCCATTTGGTCTTCTGACATCGGTGAGTTGGAGTTTGTTCGATTCATCTTGACAAAATATAAAAATAAAATTGAATTGAATGTCATTCTTTTTTTTTTTTTGATAGGTGAATTGAATGTCATTCTTGAAATGTTAGTTCACACCCCATGTCGTGGAGGAGACACGGTGCCGCATGGTTTCATCAACACGTGGGGAGAAAAGCGGAAAGGATTTATTGGAATTGGCTGGATAGAAGTGCTACAAAGCAGATAACTTGATTTTGTTTCTGTTTTTGTATTTGGTTTGTTGTTCACCAAACCAATAAATAAATATTTATATTTTAAAAAAAAAAACGTTGCTGGGGTTTGTCTTTTACGGCGAATACAGAAGGGAAATATTGGGGAAGAAGTTCAACAACTGTTGAACACTCAGTTGCTGTTATTTTTCTATGGTCTAGAATAACTGGGATTATTACCATAGATTCAGCAATAAAAAGTTTGTCAATTTCGTTGGAACATGTTGAAGAATGATCAAATGCTTGTAAGGGTTCCAACAGAGAAGTAATTTAGAAGAGGGGTGGAGTAGAGATATCTCGGTTTTCGCCCCAGTAAAACTGTATTTGCTCCCGTCGCCATACATATTGGGCTCCACCCCACCCCTAAGGTGTGGTGTATACATCTGAACACAAGAAGTCTTCTCAATTTTGAATAAATCTACATGTCCATTGCTCCCTATTTATTACAGTTTGACTGATACATTTTGTGTCACATAAGTCTAAGTCTCTGTTTGTGGAAATTTTTGAACATGGGCTCCGCCAGAGAAATAAATAACTCTATGTTGTTCATATTATAGGGGGGTCCAACATTTATTCTCTTGGGATATACAGATATAGGGCAACATTTAG
>JAOWBN010210605.1:0-13956 GCA_028565015.1 Pinguicula moranensis | reverse complement strand
CTATCAAGCTGGGAGCACAAGTTGCTATCCTCCGGTGGTAAGATTGTCCTGATGAACTCTGTCTTATCTTCTCTCCCCTCCCACTTCTTCTCGGTTCTCAAAGCCCCCATGTCTATCATAAAAAGATAGATAAACTGACTGCTAATTGATAAATGGCCAACATTTTACCTTACCCTAGGCGTAGGCGACGAAAATGGCGACGGCATTGGGCGCGGGGCAACGAGCAAGAAAACGGAAAAAACAAAAAACAAAAAACAAAAATGTCAAATTCAGTATTCACATAAACTGATAAACAGTAAAAAAAAATTGAAAACGTAAACAAACACATTACAATTACAAACCCCTAAGGCGAAATCTGGAAAACAAAAAATTTCGAAGAAGAAGAAGTCTCGAACAATCGAACTCGAAGTGAAAACTCAAGTCTGAAACTTTGTGAAACGGAAATAAAAGACAAAGTTGAAAATAAACGACGACGTTTCAGTTAAAAAAAAGTAATAAAAAAAAAGTCAATCGGAATTCGATAAATTCCAATACCCGATTAGTATCTCTGATCCAGTAATAATAGATAAAAAAAAAAAAATTATAAATCTATCCCGTCCTGAAATGTCAAATATCAAAATTTAATCAATATTCAGTACAAAAATTGATCAATACTTGACATACCGAATATCGATAGGGTTTTTTAGCCTCTCATGTGGGAAAGGGGGTGGGGTGAAATAACTCCACGCCCAACAAACAAATTCCAATAGTGAAGGCTCAAGACTTGGACTTGAATCTATATTACCGAAAAAAGTAAAATAAATCAGATGTTCAACTATTAAACAACTCCTTGTAAATAAATAAGTATCAATTTAGAGTTTTTTTTCTGAATATGATGTCGATTGGAAAATGAACGCTTTTTTTTTGTTGGAGTATATGATATTTACAGAATATGTTATATGACCAAGGATTTTGGATTTGGGAAGATGAGAAACACATAAGAAGGAGGCCAAAGGGAGTAGTTTAAACTATATTATGTTTTTAAATTTTTTTAGATCAATTCTTTTGGGATAGGAGTGAGCCTCTGATTGTATTTTGTTCAAATAAATAAATAAATAAATAGGATTGAGCAAAAATTTATAGGTTTTGGTTTATTGCAAATACTGAATATCGATACCAAAAATTAATAATTTATTATTATTTTTATTTTCGATATTAATTCCGGTTCCAAGAAACAAGATTGACAAATATGAGTTTCGTTTATGTTTTATATGGATTCGGTATGGGCAAAAATCAAAAATCAAAAATCAATATGTTTTTTCAATTTATATTTTTTCGGTTTTTCAATAAAAACCTATACCAAAAGTTGTTGGTTTTTTGATTTTTGATATCAGTTCCATAAAAAACTCAAAAGAAATATAGATAATCACCCTATTAAATAGATATCCTGAGCACCACAAGAGCCAGTTTGGTAGTCGGATATGAGTAAAACAAGTTCGCGGACTACTGTGGGGCTAGCATGGGTAGGTGCGTTTAGTAGGGGACATTCAATTTTTTTTTTTTTTCTGTAGTTGGTTTATGGTGTTTGATAGTCGTATCTCGGAACACGAACTACTCACTCCTACACGGATTACTAACTTAAATTACTAATATTGCTTTAATTATACTGATGTGAACCCTTGACGAACTTGTGTCAATATTCCACAAACGATCGATACTTTAAGAAAAGAAGAGAGACGAATTTGTTGTTCCTTATGCCTGATGAACACAATTTGTGTCACCCAACAAAAGTCACGGATTTTGTTGAACGAGATGCCACAAACACCCCCCTGAAGGTATTAGATGATACCAACCAAAAATCAAATGATAAGTCCCAAATACGATGCTATCTAACTCAACAAAAAGAAAGATAAATCGAAGATGATTTTTAAAACCAAAGGAGAATCCTTCTGACAAAACTCAATCATAAAACTTGTTCCTTAATGTGTAGAATTCGTGCACCTTTTATAGGCAAAGGAGGGGCGAAATTCTCCCTCAACAAAGGTCCCTAATTAGCTAATTAAGAATAGGAAATAACCTAATCAAGATAAGTGCAAAAGGAAATAACTTAATCTAGATATGAAAGATAAGGAAAAGGCTAGACAAAGTTTGGCAAAGAAGGTAAAGGGGCTTGTGATAACTTCCATTTTACTAGATCAAATGCCTTGTCTTGCTCTTCCCCAAACTTGAATGGCATGTTTTTCTTGATCACAGCCATTTGGGGTGCGATTACGCTGCTGAAATCTCGCACAAAATGCCTATAGAAACTAGCTAGGCCATGAGAGCTCCTAACTTGGGTCACAGACATGGGCGTAGGCCACTCCTTGATGGCTCTCACCTTCTCCTCATCCACTTCAATGCCATTTCTGCTCACAACAAAATCAACAAACACAAGCTTGTCCGTGCTAAAGGTGCACTTCTTAAGGCTAGTATAAAGTTTTTCCTTTCGAAGAACTTCCATCACTTTCCTAATATGCACAACATGCTCTTCTATGTGTGTCAAGTAAATCAGGAAGTCATCAAAGTAAACAACAACAAAATTACCAAGGAAAGCTCTTAAAACATGATTCATGAGTCGCATGAAAGTACTAGGTGCATTAGTTAATCCAAAAGGCATAACCAACCACTCATACAATCCATACTTAGTTTTGAAAGCACACTTCCATTCATCACCTTCCTTCATTCTGATTTGATGATATCCACTTCTCAAATCAATCTTGGAAAATAAACAGGCACCATGTAACTCATCAAGCATATCATCTAGCCTAGGGATAGGGTGACGATACTTAACTGTTATGTTGTTGATAGCTCTACAATCAGTACACATCCTCCAAGTTCCATCCTTTTTGGGCACAAGTAGCACGGGTACGGCACACGGGCTCATGCTCTCCCGGGCATGCCCCTTGGCTAATAATTCGTCTACTTGCCTCTGCAACTCCTTAGTCTCTTCCGGGCTACTTCTATAAGCTGGTCGGTTGGGTATAGTAGCTCCTGGAACAAAATCTATCTGATGCTCAATGCCTCGAATAGGGGGTAGACCAGCGGGCAGTTCCTCTATCATGACATCTTTGAATTCCTGCAAGAGAGAAGCAATGGTTCTTGGTAGAGTACCAGCAATAGGGTTAGATAATAGAGTTTCTTTGTACCTAAGCACAATCAAAGAAACGCGTGAATGTAAAGCTTGCTTGATCTCACTCTTTGGGGCCAAACAAATTTCTTTTGAACTCACTTTTTTGGGTGCATCACGTACACTCTTTTTTCTCTCATTTTTTCCACTCATGGCCTCTTTTTCTCTCTTTTTTTTCTCTCTCTCTCTCTTGATCTCTCACTTCTCTCAACTTATTTTGGTCTCCACTGACCTCGTTTTGGTGGTAAAAGAATAAGTGCAATAGATTTTCCACCATAAGCAAAAGAGTACCTATTCGTGCGACCGTCATGTAGGACCTTGCTATCAAATTGCCATGGTCGACCAAGTAGTATGTAACATGCATCCATGTGCACAACATCACAAAGAATCCCATCCCCGTACTTTCCAATCTTCAAAGGAACCATTACCTTCTTCATGACATTCATCTCTCCACAATCATTAAACCACTGAAGCCTGTATGGGTTTGGATGCTTAAAAGTTTCCAAATTGATCTTTTCACTAGGTAAGTACTTGCGACATTCTCACAACTTCCTCCATCAATGATGACACTGCAAACTTTAGTATCAACAAAACAACGAGTAAGATTCTCACACTGTGTCTGTTCCTCTTCCTATCGGATTTGCATGCTCAAAACTCTCCGTATCACTAGGAATTCTCCCGATACGGCCTCGGCCTCCTCCTGGTAAGAATCAACACACGGCTCCTGCTTACTAACCTCATCATCAGATTCAAACTCTCCATATGATCTAAACCTTGGCACTTGAAACAATTAATATAATGATGTCTTGATATAGAGGGTGTAGAAGTACCTTGTTTAGCTATGATTTTCGTTTCAGACTTCATAGGTGTCTCAGAACCGAACTTGTCCCACATAGGACTCGGCTTTTACCACTTGGGGGGCGGTTTCCATGTTGAGTTGTTGCTCACCTTCCTCACCTTCTTCTTTTTCAGCTGCTGCTCAACCTTGATGGCCTGGTGGACCATGTCCTCAACCTCTACATAATGATGTAACTCAACCATATCTTCTATATCTCGATTTAGGCCCTGAAGAAATCGTGCCACCGTAACCTCATGATCTTCCTGAATGTTGCCTCTGATCAAGAGTAACTCCATCGCCTTAAAGAAATCATCAACTTCCTTAGAACCTTGTACCAAACGTTGAAGCTTTTGATGGATATCATGATAAAAGTATGTTGGTACAAACCTTCTCCTCAAGAGTCGTTTCATCTCCTCCCAATCATCAAGTGGTGATTCTCTATAGCGTCTCCTATTGTTTACAACCTGGTCCCACCATGTAATAGCATAGTCAGTGAACTCAATAGATGCAATTTTTACCTTCTGGCGGTCCGTATAGTCATGAAACTCAAAGACTTTCTCCACTTTCATCTCCCACTCCAGGTAGGCTTCTGGATCATTCCTTCCTGAGAAGGCAGGAATCTTAACCTTCACGTTTCCAAGACTGTCTTCACGACCACGTCTTGGGTAGGGTAAGTCATGATCATATTGCAAAAGGGGGTCATGAGCAACCTTGTATGGAGGGCATCGGGGTTGCTAGACTCTCATGTGTCCATGGTTTGCACGAGCTCCTCGCCTAGGTGGATCATACATGTCATCAAATTCAGTCGGTCATTCCTCTTCATCTTCTTGTCCCTCGTGCTGCTTGATTTGGTTCTCGTGGTGGTATAAGGGTGGTTCAACCATGGTCTTTCCTCTCTCAGGTAGCTAGTTTTTTGGTGCGGTCAGACCCTTGGGTGCAGACTAATCCGTAGGGGCAGATTTGACTTCTTGGCTGGTAGATGTAGCTGTTACAGCCTGTGCTTCCAATCGCTCCATACGTTCCTGCGTAATCTCGTGTGCGAACATCAATCGTCCAAGGGTAGCACCTATCTGTTCAAGGGTGGTCTTAACAGGAAGTTCATTCTCTGTTGAACTACTCACAGACTTGTCCTTTTGAGACATATCGTGTACCTGCAAAGTAACAAAAGATAGTAAAAGAAATCCTCACTACTCCCTCACGTGTTTACACTCGTAGATGATCACTCAAACTATCGTGTATCACTCAAATTGACTTTTTCCACTCTAATGATCTCACCACTCTGCCTTTTACCACTTAAGTATTCTGGAATGGCATTTAACTAACTCCAACTCAAATCTTCTCTTATCAAGACAAACAACAACCGTAGAACGATTGAAACTTGATTCAAGGCTGAAATTTATAGAAGGGCACCAAACTTGAATGTGAGTCTCAAATTTGAGTATGGAAGAACTCAACTCGTGACTAAAATTTGAACTAAAAATAATCAAAGAACTCAACTAGAATAGATCTCGTGCTGGTCGTACTGATTTTCGATGAAGTTCTATTTTGGGTTTGTTTTTTTTAATTCGGCCCTTACTTCTGCTTTTTTGAGGAATCGGAATAATTTTTTTTTTGAATAACCAGCAAGATTACAACTCGAAATAATAATACAAAATTTAAAGATAAACTATCTAACAATTTTGGCCTCAAAGCTACCAACGAGCTAATGTGTATTCACGGTCCTAGAGTAGATTCATCTCATCTCACCATCCAAAAATAAATGTGAAACTGCAATCCAATTCGCTTTATCCCTTCACTACTCTCCGCTCCGCCAAAGAAAGCACGGAAACCACGAGGTGACATCTTGTTCTCTATTTCATTTTTTTTAGTACTTGGAGTAAATTCCCGATCAAGGTTCATGGAGTTTGATTCTTTCAAGTACTCTACTCGGTATTCATTTTCAGTTTATGATGTGCATAGCATAGCCACCTGGGGATAGTATCCCCTACTAATCTAAAGGTTGTAGTTCCATTTTACTGAATTGATATAGAAATAGTCTTTTGGATTCATGTTTTTTCTTCGTTGCCTAAGCGTACTTGTTCTTCGATGCTGGCTATCTAGTTGCTATTTTTTGTGGGTCCTGAAACCTTGGTTTCGGTTTGGAAGTGATGAAAAAAACAAAAAACAACTTATATTGGAGAAATAGGCTGGCCTTTTTTGTTTTCCAATGACAGATCCAAGGTACAACTAGTAGAAATGCTCGTCCTTTCATATTGTTACGGAATTGGTGGCTTTGATTTGAGCAATAAAATGTCTATGGCATCATGGGAGAATTTACTTGGAGATGAAAACTTGTTTGCATTTATCATTAGTGATGAGTGTTGGAGTTACTCGTTGGACCATTTTGTGAGTATGTTAAAAGCTGAAAGCTTGAGGAACCAGCTTTAGTAATTTCAGAGGTCTAATTTTGATTGTTGATATAAGCTATAGAGAAAAATAATAGTAACGTTTCTTTCTTTTATTCTGTCATTGTGGTTTAAACATTTTAGTGCATGGTGTCAAGTAATGCTCTCCTCTTAAAGCCAGACTCTATAGCAAATTCTCATGGCATTAAGACTTTCATCCGTTGTCTCCTCCACAGTGGTTCATCGCCGACTGCCTCTGGTGTGTGCTTTTTGTTTGCTTAGTTTGGGCTTTCCAATCTCTGCTCCTCTATTTCTCTATTCTCCAGAGCAAGGTTTGCTCAGTCCCTCTCCTTTGTTCCTCTCTTACGGTAACTTCACTCAACTCCCCTTGATTGGCCAATCATTTGAATCAGCTAAAGCTAAAGCTAAACCTTTGTGTGAGTTTTACATTTGAAATGAGGATTAGCAGCTAAAGCAGTATTTTCCTTGATGCACGCAGATCTAAATTTGTTGTGCAGATGCAGAATATGACAATCCATACGATAAGAATGGAAGCAAATCAGACATTTGTCCCCGACATTGTGGTCTATGTTATAGTTCCGAACAAGGAAGTTGGTATGTTCTATGCTCTCTCTCTCTTCACGTGCTCGCTTTCGCCGTTGTTATTTTGATTTATGAAAATAGTAATGAGCATGTAAACTCTTCAAGAGTTAGTTGAGTTTGTATGATATATCTACCTTATGTCTTTAATCTGCTATCTAATTTGCGCTCAAGTAGTCTAGAAGTTACTACTGGCTTGTGTTGTATGTCAGATAAATATTTTTCTGATGCTATTTGTTAGTTCGTCTCAAACATGCAGTAATGATTTTAAATTCCACTTGCCTAGCGAGATGATACATGTACCACTCTTAATACCTCACATCAAAGCATTTACCATATGATTCACCTTCTTCTTAATTTCCCTATTATTATGCTCATTTTGCAAATTCTGTTCTGGCATTACGTGTTTTCCTTCGAATTTTGTATAGGAAAGAAACTTGCTGAAAGCATAGTTAAGGAACGGTTCGCTGCATGTGTTAACCGAGTATCAGGCTAGTTCTTCTTCCCAAGTAAATATGCCATAAAGGAGGAAATGCTCTTCTAAAGGGTTATTCCTTTTCCTTCAATGCCTGTTTCTAGCTGATTTCATCTTCCCTATGTCAGCCAATAGAGACATTGGTTGCGTAAACTAATATGCAAATTAACAATTTTGTATCTTTATATGTATGGAGGCATTGAATCTTTTTACGAGTGGAAGGGTGAGGTAAATACGACTCTTTTATTCTTCTTGTACATCATGTTTAGGGTTGCCATACAAAGGTTTATGCATAAAACTATAGTCAGTTTGTTCTGTGAATTTCATCATTGAATCATATCCAAAACGACTTTGAAGAGTTGCTTATAATCAAGACCCGTGAGTCTCTCCTTGAATCATGAATATGAGTGAGTAAACTAACTACTCTCCTTCCCTCATGGATGAAGATTGTTCTGCATTATCATACATCCATGAAAAGTGTTTGCTCAATTTCATTCATTTTTGTATTTTGTTGTCCGATGATAGGGTTCCCGAGGTTATCTCGTTGTCCATAACCGGTGGGAACCTGCAATATCTCAAGTGGATAAAGAAGAGCACCAGGGATTAAGTGTTAATGATAAGGATGCTAACAAATCATGATTGAGATCAACACGGCACTTACCAAACTTATCATATAATTAGCCATGTATTTAGGGATACTTACCATGTAAATCTACGGGTAGTTAGGAAGAAATCATCTGTTTGATCCTGTATACAATTATAAATACAGAACAACCTTGAGCATACAGATTCATTGAAGATCCGGCTTAATTTGCAAGTCTCAATCTTTTATCAATTTCTTACACTTTTCATGGTATCAGAGAGATCAACAGCTAATGCTATTCTTCATCGATCTTGATTCAGACATCCTGATTCAGTAATCTTTCTCTTCAATGGTGAACATCTCCTGTTATTTCTCTTCATAGGTAAACATCTCCTGTTATTTTTCTTCATCGGTGAGCATCTCCTGTGCATCAGTCTGCTCTCAGTTTATTGGTTCATCTCACTGCAATGGCTGTAGTGTCTTCCACCTTTACTGCTCCAAGCTTACCACCCGTCATCATCAGCAAATGTGATGGATCAAACTACTTGGTGTGGGCATCTCAGATTACACCAATCCTCCAAAGCAATAATTTAATGGGGATTGTTGATGGTACCGAAAAATCTCCACCAGAATTTCTGTCCAGCGGCTCTAATGGTGTAGAGACACCAAATCCATCTTATCTCACTTCGTTTAAAAATGACCAATATTGTTTTTGTTGGATTAATTCCACACTTACAGATCGGATTCTGCAACTAGTATTTCATTTGAATAGTTCCTCATCTGTCTATACTTTTCTGGCGAAAATGTTTTCTGGAAAGAATAAAACTCATATGTTTGATCTCAGTAGAAGACTCCAAACCATGACTCAGGGGTCCAAGACTTGCAGCGAGTACCTGGATGCTGCTAAACTGTTTGTAGCCAAATTATAAATGGGCGGAATCGAGATTTTTTATGATGATTTGATCTGATACGTAGCCGCCGGACTGCATTCTTCTTTTGATCTCTTTGTGGAGAACATTAACTTGATGAGAGATGACCAACCCATGGCTTTTGAACGATTTGAGAGAGCTCTTATATCTTATTCACTGAAAATTCCTCCCACGGTTGAAAAACCCACGGCGTTCTATGGATCGTCCTCTGTTTGGATGCAGAAAAGTTTTCGAATACAACAGCGTTCTGACGGAAATTCTGTGTCCTCTCGTCAAACTATACAACTCCAGAATCATGGGCCTCATCTGCAGAATTATGGGCTAAATCACTCTACCGGGCCTAATATTTTGGTTGGGCCTTACAAGCAAAATTACCAGTCAGCCAACAGGTGTATAGCAGGCGGACCGAATGCTTCTGCTGTTGGACGAGGACGAGGCAGATTTTCACTTGGGACAAATAACTTTAATCAAATCAGATGGGCTTCTTATGGCCCAACAGGTGATACATAGCCCACTAGTGGTATAAATGATCCTATAAAATGTCAAATTTGTGACAGGTACAACCATACTGCTATTTACTGCTATCAGCGAATGAATTTTGCATATCAAGGTCGGTATCCTCCTGCACAACTTGCTGCTATGGCTGCTCAAGGTAATTTAGATATTGATGATAGTATTTGGTTCGTCCACAGTGGAGCCAATGAACATATTGCTAATAACTTTGCACATCTTTCCCAACATGAACCTTACAATGGATCTGAATCTGTTGCAGTTGGTAATGGTAATGGTTTACCGATTCTGAACATTGGGTCTCTTACTGTTAAAAATTCTTTTCGCCCTCTTACTATATCCCGTGTTCTTCATTGTCCTAAAGCTTCTGCAAATTTATTATCTGCTTACCAATTTTGTGTAGATAATAAATGCTATTTCATTCTTACTGAATCTGACTATTTTATTAAGGACAACAAGACGGGGCAAACACTACTGAAGGGGCCAAGTAATGGTGGCATGCATCCAATCTGGTTTAGTCATTCTGATCCTGGTGTCAAACGTGCTTTAGCTGGAACCGTTGGTACTACACCCACATGCTCTATTTGGCATTCACGACTTGGGCATTACTCTCTTAGTACTGTTCGTTCTGTTCGTTCTGTTCGTTCTGTTCTTATTCATTCAAATTTACCTGTTGTTGGGAACATTATCTCTAATTTTATATGTGACTCTTGTCAACTTGGGAAGAGTAAACAATTACCTTTTGGAACATCTATCTGAACTACTACTTTTCCTCTGGAATTGATTCACTCTGATGTTTGGTATACATCTGTTTACTCTATTTGTGGTTTTCATTATTATGTCATATTTGTGGATGATTTTACATGCTTCACTTGGCTACATCCTCTTAGAGCCAAATCTGATGTATTTGAAACATTCATAACCTTTCGGGCCATGGTAGAAAATCAATTTCCTCACAAAATTAAGCTTTTCCAAACTGATTGGGGGTGGGTGGGTGAGTACTGCTCGAGTTAATTCAAAAGCTTTCTCAATAAAACAGGCATTATTCATCACTTGTCTTGCCCTCACACACCTCAGCAAAATGGGCTTGCCGAGCGAAAACATCGTCATATTGTTGAGATGGGTCTCACTCTCTTAGCCCAATCCCAACTTTTCACCAAATATTGGGTTGAACCCTGCTTTACAGCTATATTCATCATAAATTGGATTCCCACTCGAGTTCTTAAAAATTAAGTCCTTATGAGAAATTGTATTAGTCCAAGCCCAATTATCTACACTTCAGATCATTTTGGTGTGCATGTTATCCTCTTCTACGGCCCTATAATTCCCATAAACTCATGTTCAAAAGCTCTAAGTGCATTTTCATTGGATATAGTTCCCAGCACACTTGATATGAATGTCTTGATCCCTTGTCCAGAACTATTTATATCTCACATCATGTAGTATTCGATGAGACTCTATTTCTAGCTCGAAAGGAGACCATGCCCCATACTCGTGCCTCGCCAGTAGCTGCCACGGATTCAGGTACCTCATCTACTGTTATTAGTATATTTATTACTATATATACATGTTCATCCGACACTTTAGGAACTTCACAATCATTACCAGTTTCTCTCCCTAGACCGTTGTCTAGCTCCCCAAGAGCCACTGAACCGCCAGATTTGCCTCAAAATCTTCAACCCTGCTTGAGAGAGCTATCATACGATACCATGTCGTCAAACCATGATGTGTCTCATACATCTCATGATCATTCATCTCTTCAACCATTAGATCTAGTCCCCTTTCCTAACTTATCTCATATTGCTAAACCCGGTCTAGACCTTCCTTTACCATCACAATCTTCTGTTGTTACCCAATCCAAGACTGGTTCCCTGCATCCCAAGCAATTCCCTAATTATCACCTTACAATGCTACACGATTTCCATTCCAAGCCCTTCTAAGTGTTCAGTTATCTCGGGAACCTACTACCTATTTATAGGCTGCAGCATTTCCAGAATGGGTTACCGCTATGTAAGAGAAATATGATGCTCTTATTGACAATCATACATGGGACCTATGTCCTCTACCACTAGAGAAGCATGTACTTCGATGTAAATGGGTATACAAGATCAAACAAAAATTGGATGGCACAGCTGACAGATATAAGGCCCGATTGGTTGCCGGGGGATTTGAACAGGAATACGGACTTGATTTCTTTGAGACTTTCAGCCAGTGGTTAAAATGGCCACGGTACGCTTATTTCTTGCTCTAGGTGTTCATTTTCACTGGAATATTCAGCAACTTGATGTGTCAAATGCTTTTCTAAATGGTGATCTTTAAAAAATTGTTTACATGGAGCAACCTCCTAGTTTTATCTCATCTCAATTCCCTCAACATGTTTGCTTTCTTCGAAAAGCTCTGTATGGTCTTAAGCATGCACCCCGAGCTTGGTATGATAGATTGTCAATGGCTCTTGTTGATTTTGGTTTTGTGTGCTCGGCCAATTATTCATCTTTATTTACATTTCATTCGGTTGATGTGCATCTATTACTTCTGATCTACGTGGATGATATATTGCTTACTGGGTCATGTTCTACTGCTATTACTAGTCTACTTGACAATCTTAAGGCCACATTTCGCATTCGGGATATGGGTGATCTTGGATTCTTCCTTGGGCTTGAGGTCACAAGAGACAATTCTAGTCTACATCTTCGTCAGTCCAAATATATTTTTAATCTTCTTGAAAGGTCAAAAATGACTGGCCCCAAACCTTTGCCTTCACCCAGTATTTCTGCTTCATATTCTACTAAAGGTTCAGTACCTCTTGATCCTTCCGAGGTTACCCTATACAGGCAGATAGTTGGTGCTTTACAATATTGTACTTTATCCCGACCAGATATTGCTTTCTCTGTGAATCAGCTATGTCAGCACTTACATAACCCATCTCAAGGTAACTGGATAGCAGCTAAACGTGTGTTGAGGTACCTGAAGGGTACACCTGATCTTGGACTCTGGTACATTCCTGGTTCTCTTCAACTTCAAGCTTTTTGTAATTCAGACTGGGTTGGTGATTCTTCCGATCGTCAATCTACTACAGGCTATAGTATATTTCTTGGATCCCGTCTCATATCATGGTCTGCGAAAAAGCAAAGTGTGGTCTCCCGTTCCAGTACTGAGGCAAAATACCGTGCCATGGCCCTGACAACGGCCAAACTATATTAGGTTCGCATGTTATTTCGTGACTTTCAAGTTCCTCTTATTGATTGTCATGTACTTTGCTGTGATAATATTGGAGCGCTTGCTTTGGCATCAAACCCAGTATTTCACGCTCGGACTAAGCATATTGAAATTGATTATCACTTCATTCGAGAAAAGGTTCTCAACAAAGATATTCTTATCCGACATCTAAGTACTCACGATCAAATTGCTGACATTTTCACTAAGGGTCTTGGCTCGACCAGATTTTAGTACTTACGGTCCAAGCTCTTGGTTGTTCCTCCTCCCATTCGCTTGCGGGGGATGTTAATGATAAAGATGATAAGGATGCTAACAAATCATTATTGAGATCAACACGGCACTTACCAAACTTATCATATAATTAGCCATGTAATTAGTCATGTATTTAGGGATACTTACCATGTAAATCCATGGATAGTTAGGAATAAATCATTTATTTGATATTGTATACAATTATAAATCCAGAACAACCTTAAGCATACGAATTCATTGAAGATCATGCTCAATTTGCAAGTCTCAATTTCTTACACTTTTCCCTAAGATGAATGAGCAGTGAGCAGTGAGTTGTGAGATGTGAGCCCGTTGTTTTCCGAGATCGACAGCTCAAGTATGAGTCAAACCACAGTGTCTTTTGAATTTTGATGCTCTCCCGCCGCTTCCGACAAGTCACAAGCCAACTACGCAACTTGTGTCATTAAATCAAAAAACACCACAATGTCCCTCTTCTTTATAAATGAAAAAGCAACATCAAGACAAAAAAGATTCTCTGCGGATGTCTCTATTTATAGATAGACAGACCTTCAAACATTTTCACATGCGGTTCCCAACCTATCTGAATCTGAGGCAGAACAATGGCAAGTGCTTTTTTTCCCCTCTCCCTGTTTTTCTTTCTCATCTTTTGCACCCATGCCACGGCTACCCACCCTGGCCTCATTCTAACAGTCGTCAACAATTGCCCATTCACCATTTGGCCGGCCATTCAGCCAAACGCCGGGCACCCAACACTCGAGCACGGAGGATTCGAACTCCACACCGTTAACCACCGATCGTTCCCGGTACCAGATGCACACTGGTCCGGAAGAATTTGGGCACGCACGGGATGTGTGCACGCAAACGGCTGCTTCTCCTGCGTCACAGGGGACTGCGGCGGAAGACTTCAGTGCGACAGACTAGGCGGAGCCCCCCCGGCCACCCTCGCTCAGTTCTCCCTGCACCACGGCCAAGCCGACTTCTCCTCGTACGGCGTCAGCCTGGTGGACGGCTTCAACCTCCCCAT
>JAOWBN010210594.1:0-13958 GCA_028565015.1 Pinguicula moranensis | reverse complement strand
TCTCAAGATCAACTTTGTGTTCTTCCTCATTGCAATCTTTGAACCTTTGCGCCTAGTATTATCACAATACTAGCCCCACGTCACTTAACCACATTATCTCAGCAACACTCAGAGACATGGCTCTGTATTTTGCCTCAGTAGTAGAATGGCCAACAACCGACTGTTTCTTACTTATCCGGGAGACCAAATTACCTCGTATAAACATACAATATCTAGATGTGGACTTCCTGTCATCAATACAGCTAGCCCAGTCTGAATCACAATATCTCTCAATGCCCATATGCCCATTTTTTTAATGATTAATCCTTTTCTCGGTACAATCTTCAAGTATCTTAGAATCAGGTACACCGCATTGATGTGACCCTTTCTTAGATCATGCATATATCTGCTGACCACACTCATAGCAAATAAGATATCAGGTCTGGTATGACTCAGGTATGTTAGTTGTCCAACCAATCTTTGATACCTCTCTTTATCCACAGGTTCACCAGCGTCGGCACTTAGATTTATTCTCTGCTCGATAGGTACACTAGCAGGCTTGTAACCAAGCATGCCTGTCTCTGTGAGTATATCTAAGACATACTTTCTTTGGGATACCACTATCCCCTCTGGTTTCCGATCTACTTCAATCCCAAGGAAGTATCTCATCTCTCCCAAGTCCTTCACCTCAAATTCCTTGCCAGTCTAGCCTTCAGCTCTGCTATCTCTCTTTCATCATCTCCGATAATAATCATATCATCCACGTAAACAACTAACATCGTGATGTGATCTCCAATATGTCTCAAAAAGACTCTATGATCAGCATTGGTCTGTTGATAACCTATGCCCACCATAACCTTCTTGAATATGTCGGACCAAGCTCTAAGTGATTGTTTGAGGCCATATAAGGATTTTTTAAGCCTGCAAACTTTCCCCTTTTGTCTGATCAGTGCCAAATCCTGGATGGATCTCATGTATACAGCCTCAAGGAAGTCACCATGAAGAAATGCATTTTTCACATCGAGTTGGTGTAGGCTCTATCCTTTGTTTGCTACTATGGAGACTAATGTCCTGACTATACTCATCTTGGCAACTAGTGCGAAAGTGTCATCATAATCAATGTCATGTGTCTGACTGTACCCCTTGGCCACTAATCGCACCTTGTACCTCTCCACCTATCCTTTGGAATTTTGCTTCACAGTGAACACCCATTTGCATCCTACGACTTTTTTGTCGGGTGGCAGTGGTACAAGCATCCAGGTTTCATTTTTTGTCAAAGCCTCCAATTCCTCTATCATGGCAGCCCTCCACTTTTGGTCCTCCATTGCAGCCTTCCAACACTTAGGCACAAAAACACTGTCCAAAGATGCGATGAATGCCCCATGGTTGGGTGATATGTGAGAGTATGAAATGTGCTCGGTAATATAAAGACGGAAACCATACCGATCCGGTGGAACCCCCTGCGTTGACATGGGTGTTCCGCCTTAGCGGCTGAGGTGGGCATAGAGAGATGATGAAAAATGAATAATGTTACCTGGGGTAGGTGGATGATTTGTGATGGGCAGTGGCACAGGTGATTCCAAAGTCGAGGTCGACAAGGTACTAGAAGATGGGACAAGAGGACGCCTCCTCGTGTACCTATGACGTAATTCTAGAATCTCGTTGCTACCAATCTCTTCAACAATCCCTGGCTCTAGAGTTTTATCCCTTGGAGGAGAAGGACACACAATCTCCCCCACAATTATTGTTTGTAACTCACTAACATCACTCTTCTCCCCCTCTCGTCATAGACCTCCAATAATTATGATACTCTCCCCCTCTTGTCGTTCACCAGTCGACGAGTCTTTAAAAGTAGAGGACGTACCTTGGAGAAAGTATGACTCCTGCTCACGAAAGGTAACATCTCTACTTACGAATGATCTTTTCTCAACAGGGTTTCAACATACATATCCCTTTTGGGTAATTGAGTATCCAAAAAATACACACTTGATGGTTCTTGGATCCAATTTTCCCAGATTAGGCCGGTTATCCTGTACAAAACACACACAACCAAATGTCCTTAGCTCAATCCAATCACCTCAGGTGCCTATCAATACCTCATGCTGTGAATACCAATTCAGAATCCGTGATGGAAGTCGATTTATCAGAAAAGTAGCAGTCATAACCGCTCGACCCCACAAGTATTTTGGAACATTCATGTCAAGCATCAAGATTCTTGCAATCTCTAGGAGATGACGATTTTTTCTCTCTGCAACTCCATTCTGCTCTGGTTTATAGGGGCAAGTAGTTTGATGTAGAATTCCTTGTGATGACAAATATTCTGACTTGTTTGTATATTCAGTACCATTATCAGATCTTAGAACCTTCACTATTCTTCCAAATCGTGTCTAAACTTCCCTGTGAAAATCTTTAAAACAAGATAAGACTTCATTCTTAGTTTTCATTAGATATAACCAAGTTACACAAGAATGTCAATCAATAAATGTCACAAAATAGCAAAATCCATTAAAAAGTCGAAGTTGGAAAAGGCCCCCAAACATCAGAGTGTACCACATAAAAAATATTTGGACTTCTACGACCAGAGCTAACATATGTGCCCCTGTTATGCTTGCACAACTCGCAAGCATCACAAACTAGTGCATCCTTCTTAATCTGCGCCTATGAAACAGCATCAGCTGAGCCATCACCCGCTTCTCTTGCTCAGACTGTTCTGTTATTAGTGAAAGAGCTAATTCTTGGCTCTTCTGATCCATGTCCCACAACCCATTCTGCCATGTCCCAGTTCCAAATACCTTCCCTGACCCCTTCTCCTAGAAGATCACTTGTGGGATATCCAAAATAACTTTACAATTTAATAGAAAGAAGGTTTACAAGAAATGAGGGGACATGCAAAACTTTGCACAATGTTAGTGTGTCGGTGCATTGTATTGTACCCTTACCAATCATTGGTCGAGTGGTGCCGTCTGTAGTCTAAACTCCCTAGTAGTACCTATCACATGTGTGTTTTCCCCAGAATCACAAATCCATCCTGGGGGGCCAGTGATTGGACCGGATGCAAGTGCACTAGTATACATACCTCTTGTGTGAAGAGCCACATTATTAGACGTATCTGATGTAGTAGGTGAACCATCTCCGATTTCTCCAACTCATCCTCCTCCAAATCCATAGTCATGTGTGTGCGATAACCTCCTCGTCCACCAACTCGAGCTCCAACTCTCCTGCCACCACGGATAACCCCTCGTCTATGATTGCCTCGCCATCCAAGATCCCTATCTCTCTTCGGACGTGGGCATGAATCCATCAAATGTCATATTTCACCGTAGTCGTAGCAACTACGACTTTCTCCTTTTGAAGCAGGTGTGCGTGTAGTTAATGTCAAAGTGACCAAAGCTTTAGCACTTGAAACAACACTGGGCTCAGAATGTAACTCCATCAGAGACCCGTTAGCAAATATCAAATTGTGGTTTTTGAAGCATACAAAAAGTTCATTTTATTCCACGGAGTTGGAGAATTCTCATCCTCATCCACTTTCCTAAGAACAGAATCAGACAGATTGAGAATTATTAAATTATATGCCTCGTCCTTAATTTCCTCTTTCCTTTACTGAACTTCAGCAGGACATTTAGTAATTTCAGATATTAGTGCATAATGGACCTTGTTATGTGACCAAAGAGCTTTCATTCTTTAATCCCACAAATTAAAGTCCCCTTTCCCACCAAACATATTTAATGCAATCCTAGTAGACATACTTTTATGACCTCTCTAATAAAGTAATTCACAACAATGTTCATGATCTAGGATTTAAGGTAAGTAGTTCACATATCAGAGTATTGTCACACACCGCACAAACACCATGAGGCTAATAGCCTTGCTAGTTCAATCACAGGAATAAGGCGACAAGCCCTTACACAAATAGTCATAGAATAGGCGGCAAGCCTTTACAGTTTGTTAAAGCGATAAAAGGCCGCAGATGCAATGGCCACATATACTAGGGTAGGCTACAAGCCTTAAACAGAGTTTCTAGATCTAAGGTATAGAAGTGCATGCAATGAAATAAACTGAATAAAAGGCAATAAAATGTAAATGAGGTACTCACCACCCTAACAATATTAGGGATGTCAGATTGACTTCTCACTTAGCCTTTTAGCTAAGCTTTCACTCGTATGTTTCAAGATCTGTCAGATCTAGCCGCTCTATTCCAAGAATCACTCAAAAATCCCCAAGAGCAAGGAAATCTTGCTCTGATACAACTATTATGTTTTTCTTAAAGATTAAATATTGCAACACTAAGTCAAACGATTAGTAACTTTGATGAAAAAGTAAATAAAGCAGCAAAAACACCGATTTAATTCCCGTGTTTCACCAAGAGAATAAACTCCCGGCTAATCTATGTTGGAGCTCTGAATTTGGAGTCTCCCAACTTATATTCCTTCTTTTTTCATCACAAAACAGCGTAACAATCAGTACAACTATGAACTCTTTACAAAACAAAACTTTCAAACGAAAGAGACACTATACGAATAGATATGTAGAGTAAAGGTGACAACAAGTGACCATCTTCAACAGTGCTCCAAAAGAGCCTGAAAACCAGCGATGAAATCCAGTAAATCAGAGGTTCGTTGGAGAACATCTCGAGAAAAAAGAGATAAATTTGAGAGAAAATAGATAGTGAGAGAAGTTGTGTGTATCAAATTATGCCACATAGAGTGGGAGAAAAGCTTGTATATCAAGTTGTCCTGTGGTCCTGACCGTAGGATTAGATTGATCGAAAGGTCCACATTCTCTCCCGGTAAGTATCAATTCTGGTCATTGGATTCATGCTTCTTTGGATGGTTTGGATCTCTTGTTCCAGCACCGCTTAATATCATTCGTCCTATTACTTCAGGTTGAATGGTCCATATTAGTGTAGCCTGTGTTCGTTGAGGACAAATCCATTCCATTTGATCAACATTTATCAAGGGTTTGAAACCACATATTACAAGATTTTAAGCCACACAATCAACATAGTACATCAATGGTCCGAATTAAACTTTCATTAAGGGTAAAATAGTAATTACAAAATTCCAAATAAAATATGAATAGTTTGGTAATTTCACATATCAACAATAGCATGCTAGGGTGTTCGTGTGTCTAGTTTATGCTACCAATGTTCTTCCACATAAAGAAAGTTTGTACGTCCTTCACATAATGTGTGTTCATTGGTTATGTTTCTACAAACAAGGCTTATAAGCTCTTTGATATCTAGTCGAAAAGGGTAATGTTTTTCAGAGATGTACATTTTATGAATCTGTGTTCCACTTTAAATCAGGTTCTATTAATCTTTCCACCTCACCTCATCCTTCTATGGATACTGGTTCTGTTTCTATGTAAGAATTATGTAGAAACTCTAAGATATACTACGTGTCATGAAGCATAATTCGGAAGCAAAAGCGTATACATAGTGTGTGCATAGTAAAAAATTACGAGAACATTTTCCAAGGGTCCATGCTGATTTAAATAACTTCAAAGCAAGAGTAAGGAGATTTTACACCTCAACTTGGACCTTTCACAAATTCGTTGAAGGTAATCTCCTTTGTAGGTGTCCAAATGTTCACTTACTATGGTAGTCCACACCACCACAACTCTTGTGAACTTATACAACCTGTTGTATAACACTTATATGTGTGTTTGGAGTGCTAGCTCCTCACTTTTTTTTCTAAGAAGATAAGAAGAAAAATTCACAAAATGTTTACCTTTTTCTCAAGTTCACTTCAGGTAGTGAGAGAAACAAGAGAGAGAACTTCTATCAAGACTAACAAATGCATACACTTCTTCACATATGATAGTATCAAGGTATTTACCGAGTTTCCCATGACCTTGAGATGCAAACACGTGTCCATGTTAGTGGATTAACGTTTAATCCTAGCCATGTATGTAAACATGGTTTCAAACTACCTATGGTTTTGATGCATGGTTTTGTAGAATCATTCCACTCAACTCTTTGTATATGAACACCTCATTACAAGTAATTTAATTGAATATGCATATTTTGAATAAAATGGTCACTAACTTCATATATCTCATATATAAAGTGTAGTATTTTTGCACTAATTTATTTAGTGGATTCTAACATAAATGATCATGGAGTTTTGATGTATTAAATATACATTCAATATTCATTTGATTATTGCACTCGTGACCCCATAATTACAAACAAATCTTTGAAGTTTCATAAACTTCATTGTTGCCTATATAGCTTACCTTAATTACATTTTGACCCCTCAAGGGTTTGATGTTAATTTGTGTAACCGTATAGATTCCCAAAAGCTTGGCAATTGACCCTGAATTAACTTACTATCATATTATGCTTAATGAATTAAATGCATCTAATTCTTTAATCCCTAATTCATGTCCACAGACCAAGAGTGGCATCTAGCAATATATCATGGTTACCCAAGTTTTGAGAATAGTCACATGAGGAGACTATCCCTTTCAAGAACTAGTTTCTTGTGTAATTAATATTTCTTCACATTATTCATATCCCAATCTCGCATATAAAGGTTATTTGTTATCCTCTTTTAGTATATGCAAAAGATTTTTTTGTACCGGAGATCATTGTCTTTGAGTATTGATTAGAAACTCTTTTCTAATCAAACTCACACTTTGATTAAAGGTTTATTCATGATCTCTTACAAGTGACGATAGGAATATTCTCCTAACTATTTAGGAGTGGTAAATTCTTTATTGATCACGCATAATCCTTTTGTACTTCAAATCACTTCCAAAACTACTAATCGTTGGTGTAACTCCGAATATAATCAAAGAGGGGCATCCATTTAGACTTAATATTCTTGAGAGTATCAACAATTGACAATATAGTGAACTCTAGTTGGGTAAATCCGATGCATATGTCAACTACAAGCACCCATGTTCTAGCTTAGGTGTCGCTACACCATAATTGGCAATATCAACTACTCTCTTCAAAAAAGATCAGGCTTAGAATATGCTAAACTATTTGTTTTACTAATACTATGGTAAAGGATAATTAGTATTGATAACTTTACTAGAGTGTTCTCATCAACACAACCTCTTTGGGATCCACTCTAAGTTATCAACATTTGGGCTTCATTATTTGATATGCAATAATAATCCAAGTAATAAAACAAATAACGAAGAATGCTATATATCATATGGATAGATATAACAGTGTTAATACAAAGGCCCTAGGTGATTGGTCTTAGGGCATAACATTAAGAATCTCAGCATAGTTGACCCACTAGTTCTCTCATCACAACTTGTACATTCACAAGCAGAAACACCTCAAGTCACCTCACCTCTTCACCATAATTATGATGTGCTCAATTCATTCTCTCTTCTGCTCATCCTCTATATAGTCCTTCTCTGTCCACATCTTCTACACTTACTACAAATCACATGAATCAAAACCATGTTATTCCTCCACCTATTCGCCAGAGTACTAAATAGAGGCACACCCTACTTGGTATATAGACTACGTTATGATGGTTTTCGTGCAGGGTATATAATAATCATATTAAAATCTAAATAATCTATTTAGGCCCAAGGATCAAATTCAAAATGCAGAAGAAGCCTAAACATGCCATAGATCTAATCTATAAGGATCTTGGCGCTACATTCATTAACTTTAATAATTTAAATAAATCATGCTCGCCATGTAAACATGTGAATAAATGTGGTGATAAAATATATGGACTTGATGCCACAAAATATCCCAAAAGCCTAGTGGAAACTCGTGTGGTCAGCCATGGTTTGGGTGTTATGGAATCTAAGAAATCAAGTGCATTTCAATAATGTGGTAATAAATATTGAGGCAACTGCTCAAAATATTATGCGGCACTGTTGGGAATGGCTGAGATATAAAGGGCAACCAAAGGTTTTTATGTATTCTCTTGTAGATTGGATGGTAAACCCATTAGGTTGTATGCGGTATTGTAAATAATTATTTTGGGTGTAGACTGGCGGGTGAGTAAACTCTGTACATATTGTTTTTAGTGGAAATTTGGCTTAACAAAAAAATGTAAACATGTGAATAAACCAACTCCCACATGTAACATATAAAATTCATAGACATGAATAAAATAAATCTAAATGTTAAAATCAAATTCGTTATTGTTGTGTTTTTTCGTACAGATTATTTCTAGTATAACTCAAAGCAAATGTTAATAACTTCAATAGAAATTGTAACTAGGTAAAGAAAATGCAAGTTTAAGGACCGTGGTTCACCAATGATAAAGTTCTTGACTACCTCCACGTTGGAGCTCCGAATCCAGATGCTCACCACTTGTATTAAACCAGATCTCCACAAAAATACACATTACAAGATATTACAAGCAGAAACCCTATACAAACCAATACTTTCAAATATAAAATAGCTCTACACGAACAAATCTACAAAATAATGATGACCATAGGTCACCTACAACAATCAGGCCACCAAAGATTCCTGAAAACATCGTCAAAAGTAGGTAAACAAGGCGTTTGCCACAGTGGAATCTCAAAGAACAAAGGAGAGAGGGCAGGGAGTTTCAAAAGAGAGAGAGAAGAAAAAGTGACCAATCTGACATTTCGATGGACTTCATGGCTTTTATATCTGGCCAACTTTCAATCCTGGCCATAGGATCCCTTGATCGAACGGTCCCTCTTCTGTCTAGGTAAGTATTAAATTTCCCGTCAGATCTGTGCTTGTTTGGATGACCCAGATTGTCTGTTAAAGTATTACTTCATTTCAACTGTTAGATAACCCTGGAGATGACGACTCAGATCACACAGGAGTGTGTTTTTATGGATTGAGTGCAGGCTGTTAGATATGCCCTTATCACCAGTTCAGAAACAACATGGCAATAGTCACTGATTATCATACAAGTAATTCCAGTAACACGATTACCACGTAATTTCAAAGGTCAAAATCACACTTTTATTCAGGGTAAATATGTAATTACACAATTCAATAAATAGCATAATGGCAAATTGGTAATTTTGCATATATCAACAGTTATAACATAAATCAAAAGGTTAAAACCAGATTTGTTACCCTTGTAGACCTCCAAGCAATCCTCACAAGAATTCGCCTTCTTCTCATTTAACTTTGAAACCACCAAGGTTTTTGAGTTATATCCAGGGACTTTACTTCAAGATGGTGGATTTCTTTTTTACTCCCGGAAGAATGTATAAGATACACACCCAAGACTCTCTTTTAGGTGTAGATCTAATCTTAACACATGAGTATAGATCTAATGTGAAAAAAAAACTCATTTTCTCTCAACCCTTGTGATACAAACCTAGCCAACAATGTAACTAAACCCAACATCAATTATTTGTGGTTCAAAATAAAGGATTGAAAAGACGAATTTATTAGAGCAATTGACCTCGCAACTGTAAAGAGTTGGAAACCAAAGCTACAATTTTGAAATATATAGCCGCCACCAATTGGAACCCTGAATAGAACTTGTCTCAACCAAGAACCAAGGAAGACCGTAATAATGACACCACTAGAATCAAAAGAAAATTAGATAAATCAAAAGAGTTTTCGTAACAAAAGCTAGAAGGCACAACTCTCTAAACACTTTGATTAATCTACAAAAAAATATCTAATAAACTTTACCAGGACCCCTATTTATAGGGTGTAAAGGTTCTGCCATTACATCTCAATTAAATACACTAGAAACTAAAATACATGAATTAGAATTTAATGCTAGTTTGACCAAAACCTTTCAAATCTAGATTCTTCATCTTTTTTCCAATGTGTTCGGCCTTCAATCTTCTTGGTTTCCTAGGGGTTTGTTCCCTCTTGAAGTCCTTTCTTGACCGAGAGATATGCAAGGAGTTGCATGAGACTTCATGCATGGATTCTACCAAATAAAGATGTACGTGGATGTGGGATATGTGTGCTTGCATGCATGAATATGCTTCTTGGACTCCTTAACTCCATTTAATCCCCTTGAATGTCATTTGCTTCCCTTTGACCGTGACATGCATGGACTTGCTTGCATGTGTTTTGCAATGCACGTGAATTCCTTTCCCATGAGCTTGGGCCTTAGTGTTTGAGAGGATAGCTTGGACATGGGCCACTTCATTTGGGTTGTTCCAAAGGATCAATTTGGCACATCCAAATTAATTTGTCATGGTGCTTCGGGCTCCGTTTTGGGCCTGATCATTTGCATTTGCTACGACAAGCTCTCCTCGATCATCTTGATTTGTAGGACCTCCCTCTTGGTATGTTGACTCGGTCCTGGATGCAACACGGGTCGCATCATTCCCCCATTCTTCAAAAGGATTTGTCATCAAATCCGTACCTACATCAAACACAAGCCAATAAGTATCTTCAAAATGTGTATGTGTATCCAATTCCCCTTGTAGGCTAATCTTGTAAGCCTTCTCGTGCTTCATTCTGATAGTATTGTCCTTCCTTGTGCCACCTAGATTCAAGTTCTCGCTCAAGAGCAAAAGTGGTGAATGAGAAGATGGCCTAAGTTCGTTGACAAGCTTTAAATGTGAACATTTGTTTGTAAAATCATCATAATGCATATATCCTTTTCGGGTTGCTATTCAAGTGTCAAAGAAATGATCGTGTAGGATTTGAAAAATGCCAATCAAACCAAAGTGATATGTCATGCCTTCATTATGAAATTCTTTTACAAACATGTCGTGCACTATATGATCACTCAACATTCCTATGACTTTGATCAATTCAAAATGTCCCATAACATCATGCAACTTATACTTTTAAACACACAGGCATACACGATTGAAGGTACAAGATTTAAACATGTGCCATACCTCACGAGCTCGCTGGATGTTAGAGTTTCATAGATGGTAAATATGTCAAAAACAAAGACCAATGTGTGCACGTCCTTGAGGTGTTTCGTACCACATACTAGCATGTGAAAAGGGGAAGGTGGAATATACCTTTGATTCCGTATAGGACTAACCACCTTTTCGTTACCCTGATCTATACCCGAATAAATATTTTCTTGTTTGTATTCCTCCTCAAAAAACTCTTTAATCTAATGCTCCCAACATGATATAATTTTGTGGCTCAATCCCTCGGTCTCAAGGTAGGTTAAGGGGTGACACGCTAGAAGACACATCTTGACACACCTGCAAAACAAAGTTTACTTTGCTCGGAATGAATCCGACCCTTTCACTAGTTTGAGTGCAAAGGCGGGTGAAAACCCGGGTCCGTTCAAGAGTTTTCTTCACGAGTTATGTCCTTTTACCCAAGTCATCATACTCAATCAAAGGTACAAGAATTATATTGACATGTGAAAATGGTTTAAATACAAGAACGTCCTTACAATGTGAGAACTTATTTTCAATTTCATATGTATCAAACAATGTTTCCATGTTTTCAGGAGAATTTCAAAATGCTATATTCCTAACACCTTAGCTATATCAAATCTTATTTGATTAGGCCCAATAAACTTTAATATAATCCTAATTATAATTCCATGGACTCTATAAATAATAACTTAATCATAGGCCCAAATTAGACCTTTTACTTCATGGAAAAATAATCTATTGGATTATTAGACTTAGTTTTCTCATAAAACTATCAAGATAAGGTGAGGCCACATAACCCCCTCATCGGACCGCCCGACGCCTAAGATGAGGTGGGCGTACACAATGCAATGCTTGTGGACATCTGTGGACAAGTTCAGTGAGCAATGCGCATGCACGTTGTGCTAGACACAACAACATGTCGTGCGCCTGCATGCGCATTGTGCATGCACGACACGATGCAATGTGCACAACTCGATGCCGTGCACACGACACACTAACATGTGTGCCATTGTACTCTAGTGCACACAATGCCATGCTATGGTCATCGCCTGTCGGCTATGATGCCCACACGACACGCTATGTGTGCATTGTGCCCCCATCCACTTGCCTGATGGCACAGGTGGGCGACACTCATGCACGTGCACCATCCGAGCGTGCGGCATGATGTGCACATGCATGTGCGCGACTCTTTGCACATGACGTACATGTTTTAGCGTCTCCTTCATTTTCTTAATACAATTGTCTTCTTTTTTATCATTTCATAAATTTCTCATTATATTGTATCTAATTCATTTGAGCAATTATAAGCAAAGTACTATATCATTTGTAGGCTATTTTGAGACTGATGGACGCATAGAGTGAGCTCCAAATTGGTTTATCATCGCGCGTAAACTCTTTTGCCAAATCACTGATCATTTAGATTCTTGAACATACTACTATAGACATGAAGCTGAACTCTCATCTCATATGGACTTTCTTACTACTTTAGAGTGTCCATTGATATAATTATTTTGTGTACACTATCCTTTACTCAAAGTTGACAAATAGATCTAGGTCTTATATCCGTTAACCAACCTAAATATATCTTGCGCCACGAGTGCCATTTATTCTCAAATGAATAAATTAATCGAATGAATCTTCATTGGTGCACGAGCGGTCTCGTTCAGGTACCAAACAAACCCCTTATAGAAGTCATGATTTAACTCTCACCCTATGAGGCAAAGAGAGATATGTATTCTATCTTGTAGCAAGTATTCCTTGTTATCTACTTCATTACGCTTGCAAGATAAAAAGGATTCGACTTGTGCAATAGTAGCAAGATATTGCCGAACAAGTCAAAGAACCATATGTCATGGACCAAAATCTCTCAGGGCACTCGAGATTCGGTTAACTATACATTATCATCTTTGCTCCATGATAGGAGTTTATCTGGCTAACGGAGATTAAATATTTTATTATGACATCTAGACCAGTTCAATGTAGAAATACATTTTCACATATAGGAGTGTCTATCTAGGCGATGCTACACCAACAACCTAGATCAACCACTTCCTTCACGAGGGTTTTTGGACAACTCCAATGGTCATAGAAATTCTTTAGATTCTAACTCATATCTTTCCAAAACTTAGTCTGTATGACCACAAACTTAGTTTTTGATTACAAATCTTAAAGTAAAATCCTCCCACAAGGCATTTTTTCCTGGACTGTCAATGAATTCTATTGCAAACATGGAGTTCCATTGATGTTTGATTTTATATCCAACAAATAAGATAAATATTATTCTCATTCAATGGAGAATTCATCATTCTAGTATTCAATACATGGCTTATGGGGTACTAAGTCTAATATGTTATACCTAAAAACACAATATTGTACTTATGGCTCAACCACCCAGAAACTCTTTCACTTCCACGTGTTTTCTTTGGCTCTTTCTATTGTTTTTGACCCATGGTCATCCTGCTTGGTAGGTTGTCAGGCAGGAAAAGCTTTCAGTACTTGAATAGAAACCACACTTGGACATTGACTGAACTTTTACCTGGGAACAAAACTATAGGCTGCAATAGGGTCTTTAAATTGGAATTAAATTCTCAAATCCATGTTTCTTGCTTATATATAAAACTTTGTGCTACCCTATGAAAATTCATATCAATTTGGTATCAAAGCCAGGTTAGATTGTTCTTGCATTTTCTTTAATATTTATGATTCTAATTTGTGGAACTGACGTGTGATTACTAATTGTTGTCTTCATTCTTAGGGTTTGATTAAAAAAAACAGTTTTATTTTCAGTAGAGAATTCTTTTTTTCGTATTCAACTGTAGTAACTTAAACTTTGCTTCCTAGAATTCGTACATTGATAGACATTTGCTTGTTATTCTCATTGCACTTGAATTTTGAATTGAAGAACAAACATCATGGTAAAGATAGTGAATGTATCCCCTCACTTATATTATAAGCCTCTTTTGAATTTTCTTGGGGTTGAGTGAATTTGCGGTGTATTTTCGGAAGTGAGTTCTAACCAAATTTTATTTCTATTTTGTTGTGTTATTGTCTATGGTACAAGCTAGGTCACTGGCACAGGGTTTGATGGTTCATATGTGAAGCCGGAACAAGATAGCGATTATCTTGTAGGCTAAAGAAAATACAGAAATTGCAATAGAATCAAGAACACAAGAACTTCTCCA
>JAOWBN010210583.1:0-13959 GCA_028565015.1 Pinguicula moranensis | reverse complement strand
GAATCGGTGATGTGTTGACACAAGGGGGAAGACCTGTTGCATACTTCAGTAAATCCCTGGGCCAGAGGCAACTTGGTGTATCCACCTACAAGAAGGAGTTATTGGCAGTAGTGTTATCAGTAAAGAAGTGGAGCAATTACCTGTTAGGCTCTCCTTTTATCATAAAGACGGATCAGCAAGCTTTGAAGCATTTGCCGGAACAGAGGCTGCATACAATGACATAGAAAAAGCTCACTTCTAAATTGCTTGGATATGATTATGAAGTGCAGTATAAAAGATGGGTGGAAAATAAAGCAGCGGATGCCTTATCCAGGTTCGGCCCTGAGATCACCTCAAACTGCCTTAAGCTCTCTAAAGCTAAGGCAAATTGGGTCCAAGAAGTGGTGGAGAGCTACTCAGGTTCAATATTTTCTAACATCCTGCAAGCTAAAGTTGTAAGTGTAGACAGCCATCCAGACTATTCATTTCAGAAAGGATTGCTGAGGCGAGGCTCCAGGATCTGCATAGGGAATGGTACTGGATTGAAGTATACTATTATATCCACCATGCATGATTCCCCAGTTGTTTGACATTCAGGAATCCAGACCACCTTGAGCAGAATCAGAAGGTATTTCTACTAGCCCCAGAGGAGGAGAGAAGTGGAGGAATAGGTGAAAAGTTGTGAGGTATGTGCAGGAAGTAAGGTAGACCCTTCAGCTCATGCAGGGCTACTGCAGCCTCTACAAATTCCTACATCTCCATGGAGCATTATTGGTATGGACTTTATTGAGGGTTTGCCAAGATCTGAAGGAAAACAAGTCATAATGGTAGTGGTGGACAGGTTGAGCAAATATAGTCACTTCCTAGCCTTAACTCATCCTTATTCAGCTGAGAATGTATCCAGAGTATTTATCGATCAAGTTTATATGTTGTGCGGCCTGTCACAAGAGATAGTGACTGGCCGAGATAAAGTTTCACTAGTCTACTATGGGGGGAGCTAATGAAATTGTCCTGGGTGAAGTTGGCACTCAGTTCAGCCTATCATCCGCAGAGTGATGGACAAACCGAACGTGTCAACCGATGTTTAGAAACATATTTGAGGAGTATGTGTTCACAGAAGCCCAGTACCTGGTGCAAGTGGTTACGCTTGGCAGAATTATGGTATAACACCACATACCATTCAAGTGCAGGTATGACCCCTTTTCGAGCACTATATGGGTATGAATAGGGGTGTGCATTCGGAATTCCGATTTCCGAGTTAAGGGTAATTTCCGAATTCCAAATTTTGATTTCCGAATTCCGAAAATAATTTCGGATCGGATCAAAATTTTTGAATTTTGAATCAGATCGAAATTTCTGAAATTTTTGAATAATTTTTGAATTTCGAATTCGGAATTCTGAATGAACACCCCTAGGTATGAAGCACTGCACATCCCCTTACCCCTTTCTGCCAGTGCTGTTGGCGTTACAGTTAAGGAATTTTTACTCCATAAGGAACAAGCCATGGATTTGTAAAGGCAAAATTTATTGAGGGTACTGGAAAGAATGAAGATTAATGCAGACAAGCACCGAGTTGGAAGAGTTTTTGAAGTTGGTGACAAGGTATAACTCAAGTTACACCCTTACCGCCAGAACTCCTTACAATTTAGGTGCAACATGAAGCTGTCACCAAGGTATTATGGACCATATACTGTACTTGAGAAGATCGGGGCTTAAAGAGAGGCTTAAGGACAGGGAACGTTTATCTAATGAACTGCCGGAGTTGAAGGAAGATGGGAGTTTTGTAATTTTTCCAGTGCAGGTACTTGACAGAAGGACGAAACCATGCAAAAAAAGGTCCAGAAGAGCAATGGCTAATACAATGGAATGAATCTACACAGGGGCAGGCCACCTGAGAGGAAGCTGCACTTGCGATCAAATATTTCCCCCAGCTGGATCCTTGTGGTCAAGGATCAAAAAGAGAAGGAGGACATGTAACGAGTTGTCCATCAGAAGTTGTGCCAATCCTACCGGATTGGAAGGTGAAAGCAAAGAGGAGCAAAAGGTAGAGGAATTCGAGTAAGCTGTGATCTGTTGGACAAAGGCATGTTGCATCAGTTGAAGACGTTAGTTTTAAAAGAAGTGCGCTTGTCTTAGTTATTAATTAAGTTGTGTTTTAGTTTAAATGGTAGACTAAAGTCGTGATAGCTGATATCCACAATTATGCCAAGTGGAGTGTATTTATTCGAACTCTGTTCACGTCAACAGTTATGAATGAAATGGCATTGTTTATTTGAATCACCTTTCTTCTTCTCCAATCTCGAAACTTATTCTCTACAATACTCAAGAAACGAATCCCCCTTCCTTATCCCTGCTAAATCCTTGTAACGCCGCCGCCAGCTTATTACAAAATCTTGCAAATTCGCCATTTCCGGCATGCCCATCGTGCCAGAATCCGTCAAAGAGATTCTGAAAACTTTCCTAGAAAGTCATTCAAGTCCCCCTGCTTCGCCTCCAATCATTTCTGGACGATTACGTACAAGAAATGTAACAAACCGGGATGAGAAACATCCCCGCAGCCAATGCCCCGTGCTTAATCTGTTCCCTGGCAAAATAGCGCAATCAATTGGAATAAACTCAGCAAATTCATGTTCTTAATGACTCTTGATTGAAGAATTCCGCTGAGATACGTGATGGATGAATATAGACGAGGAAGGATCTAGAACTCTAAAAAAGAGAAAACTGTCGAGAAAAAAAATTAGATTGACATAGAGGACTTTCACCGTCGAGCCTTAATTTCTCTCACGGGCTGAACTCTTCTATTGGGCCGTCATGGGGATTATTTTCATCTGGGACTACATTTGGACAAGCTTGTATCTGAACTTGGCTTTTCTTTTTGGGCCTAATTATCCACCGGACCAATCTCCTTATGCAATTACTGGACTTTATTATGGTCGTATAAGATTTGTGCTGTTGGGACTTATTTACCTCCTAGTCCGACATCACATCTTGGGTATTTCTTAATAGGGCCAACAAAATTTCTATTATGTCTTTGGACTAGATTTCTATTGTGGGCCAACTTCCTTTTGGACCAAAAAGGACAACAAAACTAATAATTTCCATTATTTATTCACTTTCAATTAGTTATTTAAATTTCAGATATTTAATAAGTTGCCATCTCTGGCCAGCCTATAATTGTAGGCCAACTTAAGGCATCTCAATATCTGGTACACGGTGTCCAGGTGACCATTTTTAGGATCATGCATGCATCTGTTCACCACACTCACAACAAATGATATATATGGTAAGGTATGATTCATATATATCAACTGGCCTATCAACCTCTGATATCTTTCTCCGTTAATTGGCTCTCCTTCTTTTACAGTCAACTTCAATGTCTGGTCAATCGGCATTCTACCGAGTTTGCAACCCAACATACATGCCTCATGGAACAAGTCTAGAACATACTTTCTCTGTGACAATAATGTCCTTTGGCCCACGGATCACCTCAATCCCAATGAAGTAATTCAATTACCCTAAGTCTTTCACTTAAAATTCTTTACCAAATCTCATCTTTAACTTTGCAATCATACTCTCATCGTCATAGGGGGGTCCAGCGGTCTTAGCGGTAGCAATAAGCCCCTCACTGCTTCTGCTACCGCTAAGTTGACAACAGCAAATCAACTACTTGAAGTGTACGGTACCTGTAACAGACAACAGTAAATCAACATTTTCCAACAGTTCATTGTCCATTCCACTTGTTGAATATCAATGCAAAACAGTTAGAGTCTAACAACAAATTTTTTCAAGTTTCAACAACAAAACAAACAAGCAATGTATTGTCCATTCCAGGTCAGGATAAATATCAAATTATAAGTCGTGACATGAGTTCATGTGGAACCTGGTTCAACTCTGCAAAGCCAAAGACGCAAGCGGATGTAAAGTTAAAAGTTAAAAAAATGGTACTAGCGGTAGTAGTGGAATCCGCTACTACCGCCCGCCATCACTTCCGCTAATGTAGCGGATTGCATTTCGGTCGCCACTTCAGCTTTTACTATACCATCGAAAGCGGTATAGTGGAAGCGATAGCGGTTTTTCAACACTACCACTATCGTTGGACAACCCTACTTCCACGATCTATCAAACCAAGATCGAGGTGATTGTTTCAAGCCATATAGTGACTTCTCGAGCTTGCAAACTTTACCAGTCGTCTGACTGATGCCAAGTCCTGTGGGAATCTCCATGTACACTTCTTCCAAAAGGTCATCATGAAGAAATGCATTCTTCACATAAAGCTGGTGTAACTTCCATCATTTATTTGCTGCAATAGAGATCAGGGTCCTAACCGTGCTAATCTTCGTCACTGGTGCAACGGTCTCATCATAAGCAATTCCATAGATTTGGTTGTATCCTTTTGCTACCAATCGTTCCTTATAGCGTTCAACTCAGCCCTCTTGGTTCTGAATCACAACAAACACCCACTTACATCCAACTACCTTCTTACCAGGTGACAGTGGCATGAGCCGCAACATTTTGTTCTTCGTAAGGGCCTCAAGCTCCTCTATCATAGTAGCTTTCCACCTCGAATCTTCTTTACCAACCTGCCAACATTTAGGGATCAAGACAATATCCAACGATGCAATGAATGTTCTATGTGCGGGAAATATGTGTCAGTAGGACACATAATGGACAATATCATAGAGATGAGAGATATCGGGAGGAAATCATATCTGTTAGGTGGAACCCCTGCATTGCTGCGAGTGGTCCTCCTAACTGATTGGGGTTTGGAAGGAATAATATTAGTGATATGAGCAACTTCACCTGATAGGTCTATGGTGGGTGCTGAAGATGAGGGTGACCTGGAGTCCAAGAAGGCAAGGACACTGGGCATGGGACTATCGCAGGCGACTCAGGCCACTCTTTGGCCTCCTCTCTCCTCTCCCACTAGGCTGGGCTAACCCGACACAAGAAAAAAATTGGCAAGCCCCAACGAAGCATGGGCCCTCATAGACCTGCCTAGCCTGGCCCATATTATTATTATTTATTATTTTCTTAACAATATATTGACCTAAAAAATAATAGAAAAATAAAAAATTGAAAACGAGCCATGTCGAGCGACCCGTCGGGCTAAAAATTTGTGCTCAGCTTGGCTCGACAAAAAAAATGGGTCAACCCAACCCGTCATGCTATACGAGTCGGGTTAACCCGACCCATTCCTAGTTTTTGGCGGGAGGGCCTGATCAAACTCGTTTAGCTCGGCTCGGATGCCTATCTCTACAATGTAAATCGAATCGGGCATGTTTGCAACAAAATAGATAGGCCAAATATTCTGGTTAATTCACCGCTTTCACACTGCAACTTTGTTATCTTATCCAAGAATTAGGGAATGTTTACGGCGCTACTTTCTAGTCAGCATGACAGTACGAGTCTCTAATCCAATACTTTTTTGAGAAATAGTAGGTATTACGAGGCCCAAAATCAGCTCTCAAATTTCCCAGATTGTGACGACACTTGATATGCAAGCCTGAGTCACTTATGTGGATTATAATTCTAACACGATAGATAGGGTATTATACTCTATTCTGTAAGACACTACCTGAGGTAATTTGGCATTTTTCTTTCTTCTATGAAATTTAATTACCAAAAAAATTACCGAAAAAGTTGCCATGTTTGACATTAACATGACAGTTCTTTTAAACCCTGATCCTAACTTATTAATTACATTGTTGTGCATTAGGGTTTTCCGATTAATGTACATAAGTAACAGATCAACCAACCTTACTACACTATAATACATCCAATCTTTAGATTAGCCAGCGTCCATCTCTATCTATAATACATCCAATCTTCCTTGCGAACCCTCAATCTATACAAATGTCTTCCAAGGCCATTTTTGTGGTGACACTGGCTGTGTTAGTCCTCTTTATGCACAAATCTTCTGCTTGTACACTTGTGAAATTTAGAGTAGAACTGAAAAGGTATCCATGGTACCCAAGGATTCGATCTGATATTCCGTGGAATCTCGACGCGCCACCAGAAAAACCTTGCAGCAGTACACCTCTTTTGGGTCGGGTCCCTCCATCTCTCTCATGGCTGCCAAATCATTTACAGTGTATCTTCCTCCGTTTGTCATCTGGCTTTCTGTTATCGTGTTGATTTCCACCGGCTCCTCCAGGTCTGCCGGTCGGGTTCCCGTTACAGCCTTTCTTGCCACCACTGCTGCCACATGTTAGACTATGATTAACTACGGGCGGTGGGGGTGGCCTACCCCTCGAATTATTTTACTTCTTTTTAGCTTATTTTTAAGTATATGTCTCCTAAAAAAACGTTCTATTTCCATATCTATGCCCATGTGTATATATGATTAGGAGATAACTATTGTCCACTATTGTCTATTAGGATATCTTTTCTTGTAAGTTTTTAAATTAAGAGACTATTAATACTTTTTTTCTTTCGGGGACATTCGATAAAATTGAGAAATTAACATGGTTCCAAGGATGACACGATAAATACACTTCATAAATAAAACAATTTAAACCTATTCAAAGGGAATATGAGGTGAAGACTATGATTTCAAATTTATTCAATAGCTTTCTTGTGAGCACGAAAGCTACAAGGAGACTTTGTATTTTATTTTATTTTCATTACATTACTTGTAAGTAATGTAAATATTTTTCATTAATTAATTTGACTTACCCAAAAAAATATATATATATTTTGTCTAAATAGTTGAACAATTTGGGAATACCCTTACTAGTTACTTAATAAAAGAAAATTAGGGAAATGCTTGTAACTTTTTATGGGTTAGATTCTGGTCTGTGCTCGCATGCAGGAATGATGCAGCGCACGAAGGAATCTCGCGCACGAATCCCACGAAAGGGGAAAAATGATCGTTTTGCCCCGTGTTAAACAGGGGCGTTGTGTTTAACACGAGGGCAAAATGGTCATTTTTCCCCTCGTTCGTGCGTTCGTGTGCAGTGTTTTCGTGCGCTATATCATTTTTGGCTCGGCATGCAGGCCAACGGTGATTGACATCAACTACTCTCATTAAACGGGTACCATCAAATTGATCGATTGTATGTTGACATTGCCTTATAAACTAGGTTAGAAATGGGGTTATAAATTTAACATGATGGCGTGCGATACATTTCATGGAAGAAGAGTAAGGAACCAAAAGAAAATCGAAGAACAGAAAGTGGATGCACAGCAGAGGCATCTAGGTGACACTGGATTTCAACGAGCAACTAATGAAGAGAAAAGTACCAAACTCCATTTGTCATGTCATGATATACCACAAAATTACTAGAAGGTAGGAAATTTGAAATGGTCTGGAGTTGTCATTTATACATCGGTAGGTCTGGAGCTGGAGGGGCTTAAGACTGCAGATCCCCTACGTGGATCGTTGGCTCAAACTTTACTCGATTTTTGTTGGGGGTCATGATTCATATATTAGTCGAATTAAAATGATTTTGAATACTATAGTCAATAAATAAATTTATGTATATATATAGGTGAATTCCATTTTTATTTATTGTCTTTTGTGTACTCAATTGGGAATTGGTTAAGAAAATTAACGAGAACGTAAATAATTTTTGTCCAAGGCATTCAGGTGAAAACTCTATTTGTACATGTTGGGACAAACAAAGTTGGACACCACATTCACTAGTATGAGGCCTTTTGGGGATAAAATCCCAAGAGCAAAATCGTGAGGGCTTCGGCCTAGAGCGGACAATATCATACGAGTGGATGTGGTGTCGGGTCCGGTCCGGAAATTAAATCCTAACAGTGGTGCGGTGAGGGTGGATCGTGGGTTCCGGTCCCGATCCCTAGATATATACTTTCTCCCCGATTAGTCCCGGAATGGACAGTTTATTGAGGAAGGACGCCGGTGGTCCCTCGTTTAGGGGAGGAATCCCCATTTAATGTCCCTGAATGGACGGTTGTTGGGGGTGAATCCCCACTCTGAGGGGTACCGGTGACCCTTTGTTTGCGGGGAGGATTGTTGGGACAAACAAAGTCCCACACGGATTGTGAGCAAAAAATTGGATGGATTTATATAGTTGGACACCACATTCACTAGTATGAGGCATTTTGGAGATAAAATCCCAAGAGCAAAACCGTGAGGGCTTCGGCTTAGAGCGGACAATATCATACTAGTAGATGTAGTGTCGGGTCGGGTCCGGAAATTAAATCCTAACAGTACATTTTCGTTCTTTTCGGGCAAATGCCAGTTTTAATAAAAAAAAAAAAATCATTTTTATTTACTTAAGAAACATTTGTCCCGGTTAACTTTCCATTATTTCCCAACAGGAACCAGAGATTACTTGATGTTTTAATGATTGTTGCAAGGGGTAAAATATGTGATAGTGTTGTCATTCAAACCCTAATTTTCATGAACGTTCTATGATACATGCTTGCTGTTGCTGGCCTTGACCACAATTTTATTAATTGCCTGCACAAACGTGCATCAAAAACCAAAGAATACAGTAGCCTTATTTGGTTGGCGCGAGTATAGGTACTTATTTAAAAGAATAAGTGAGAAATCACTATAAAAATATTATATTTGCTTGGGGAAATTATATAAGAAATTAGTGTATATATATTAAAAAAATTTATTTATCGACATTCTTATTGTGAATGCCAAATCAATTACCATGGCCTGTTTTGTACCACTTATTTTTTAGATTAATTTTTTCATTCTCATTTTTTTCCAGATTATTTTAAAATTAGTGTTTTAAAACTCCACTTCTCCTTGTACTTCTCCTTTTTTCCAGTCAGATTCTCATTTTTCAGAAGTAGGTAGGAGGTTACTTTTTTTTCCACTTCTACTTCTAATGGCAATTTTGTAAATAAATCAAAGTTATCAAACCAAATTTAACTGCAAACACTATTTAATCATCTTAAAAAATTTATTGCAAATATTTTTTCCATAACTTTTTTAAATTTTTTCATAATTTTACCAAACACTAAAAAATTACAAATTAAAAGGAGAAGGAGAATCAAAAGGAGAAACGAAAGGAAAAGTAAAATGAGAAATCAACTATTGGTACAAAACAGACACTTACACTCCCAAAGGTAGTCTTCCAGACTCCTTGCTATTAAGATGGTCTCAATCTTGCGGCACCAGCTAAGATATGTGGCCGATCCATCAAATTTCAAACCTATCGGTGAAAGATCAAGCTTGATCGGAGCAGCAGCAGGGACAATGATCAAGGTTGAGGCATTCGCTCCCTGTATGAGCCCAACCATGGCTCTGAGCACCTCAGGATTGAGTTTCCCCAGCTCTAATCCTTGTTTAACCGTACTATTATCTGTCCCTGTCATCTCACACACAATAGCTCCAATTACAACCAATTACAGCAACAACACGACTCACACAACATGATCCTCCATGCTCACATCCACACAACAATCGACACGTCTCAACACCCAACCATTAATACTCAATCCAAAACAATATCATAGAAAGCCTAATTGGATCTCCAAGTTTAGGCAAATACAATAAATCCAATCAAGCAATTCTCCATATTATTTAAAACACCAATACATATCAAACGACACAGAATCAACAAAAATCGATAAGACAAATGTGAAGAGCGACCTGAGACAAATATTTTGTTTTTCAACTCAAGCGTAACGTGGCATCGCGTGATGGCGGCGACGGCGGCACGTGGTGGCGATGCGTGGGGGTACAAAAACTTGCATGAAGCTCTCCTCATGGCAAACTCGACAGCGGTTGCAGCCGGAGCTTCAAACGTCAAACGCGTCCAAAAATGGCAAAAAACCAGCGCAATCTGCATTTTTCGGTGGCAGATCTAAGACTAAGGTGTGGGTAGGTTTCGGCGGCGGAGGTGCGGCAGCTCCGCCAGAAATGGGGCGGGAGTGAGTATGTCGAAAATGAATGTTAGGATTTCAAATTTTTTACTCTGATACCAAATTGTAAAAGTAAAACTATTTATTGAATAGACACCCTCTAGTTTAAATAGGTGTAAAGTTTTGTTAATTTTATTCTACTCCCCAATCTTTAATAATATACCAATAGAGACCCATATTCTGCTCAGATACTGCTTACATTGAGGATAATTCAAGGTTTTTGTGGAACTTTTTGGCAAAAAAGATGTTAATGCCATCAAAAAACATAAGCTCTTCGTGCCCAAAAGATTGTAGAGGTAATGGCGAATTGTGCATTCGACAAAAGGCTGACGATAAAGGGTCTTGTGTTATCTCAACTACTAGGTATTTTAAACTTGATAAGCTTTTCTGTGATGCCACTATTTTATTAATTGATGCAGTAATACATTTGTAGGTCGTGCATTTAGTTTTCGGTTTCTTGTATGAAACCTCTAGCAATCAGTTACCTGTTTTTATAGGCCGATGACTTTGATTCTCTCTCAGGTATGTTCCTGCATATTCAACTCGTCTGAAGTTTGACTCAGGGAGCTGGACTGTATTACCCTCAAATTCTTCAGATATCATGAGTGAAAGGGACCCTATTTGGACTTAGAGTAATTGGGACATAATACAGGTCAAGGTGTATACTGTCCAAAGTCCCAGCTATGACCGCGTAATTCTGTTGTTGGGAATTGTTGTCACACTTCCGTCTTACCTTTTCATAATCATAGCTACAACTGTCATTACTAAGGCTGTGAAGCAAGACTGATGCTTTACCATTCTGAGTAAGTTATACTTCTGAAGTCTGAACTGTAGCAGTTAAAGGTGGTTGTTTGAAATCCTCGTGGGATGCCGAGGAACTACTGAAGTTTGCTACGGTTAAATGGGTTGTTGCAAACTATAAAGAATCTGTAGTAATGCCTCGTTTGGACTTGGAGGATGATGAACTATGCAGATTCCGGTTAGTGATAATTGGTGGAACTGAATATTTAAATGTATAGTTGCTGAATCTGTATCTTTAACTTAGCCCTGGCAGCGGATCGGGCGGAACCGGAACAACCCATACTGCATTCCGCCCGCGAAGGATGCGGAACCAATGTTTCGGTTCCGCATCCGCCCGCTCCGCGTAATTTCGCGGGCGAATGCAGAATCCACGAATTTCCGCGTATTTTGCGGGCTGATGCAGAATTCGCGAATTCCCGCATAATTTCGCGGGTGGGCAGATGTGAAATTTGCGGATACCACGTAATTTTGCGGGCGGGGCGGATGCAGAATCAGCGAATTCCGCATAAGTACATATGGCTAAACAAACAAACAAATAAATAAATAAAAATCATTGGCGACGCGAATGCAAAATCCCGCGGAATCCGCCTTCATATATTTTGTATTTAAATAAAAATAAATATATGCAAATAAATTTATGCAGGCGGATGCGGATTCCGCAAAGCAAAAAATCTTCTTTCCGCCTTTCGCCCGCAAAACTTTGAGTAACACGATTTTTCATCCACATCCGTACCGCGTTTCGCACGAACGCGGACTTAGTTGATGCGGACATGGGCGGAGAGGAAAATTCTGCACCCACTGTCCACCCCTACTTTAAATGTATAAGAGAACACTATAGCTTGAAAATGGGCATGGCATTGGCATTGTGTCATCTTGGATTTGTTTTTTGTTTTTTTCAAAATTTATGCTGAGGTTTGTGTTGTAAAGTAACTGATTAACCACATGACATATTACTTGACATGCGAAATATAGAAACAGTAAAATGTAGTTTATTACAAAATTTGATAAATGCTTGCAAAAGCTAATCAAAATAGAGACTATCAGCTTACCAATGTTTAAAATAGCTTGATTTTGGAAAGCTTCCGATAGAGCGAAAATTGGAGTATAATAACTTTTCGCTTATTTTAAAATATAAGTTGCTTTAGAGAAATTATTTTAATTAGTACCCAAATGTTTTCTCCTCCGCATACAAGTTTGCATTTCTGAACTTCAAAACGGGCTATGAATTTGGTCTGGGCATAAAATCTAAACTTCAGTTCTTAGCATTGACCCGATCGTAAGGCCCAATAAAAATAAACAAGACTCAGTTAACCGAGTACCCGTATGCCGTATTCATAGCCCGGCGACTGGGGAAACCGGGAAAGTGAAATTGTGGAGAACACAAGGAGAAATGATATAGCGCAGCATTCTTTTGTCTTGGGCTATATCATTTTTCGAACACACAAGCGCAAATTCCAATTTCCATAGACACCACCCAACAATAGGACCTCGTGCCTCCCTATCATCCAGAACTTTGATCCTGGTAAACGAACGAGAATGGTGTTGGGCCAATTCGCTTTTAGGAGCCTATACCGATCAGCGCGGCTTGCCTCCGCCGCCAAACCCTCTTGCCTCCTCCGACGCACCATCGTGTCCACTACGGAGCTTCACAACGCCGAGGCAGCTGCTACTGAGGTACAGCCAGAGCCAGATCTCCCCAAGAGGACCCCTGTGGCTGGCGCCAGGGTTCATTTCCCTAACCCGGATGACGTAATCGAGGTGTTCGTTGACGGGTACCCTGTTAAAATCCCTAAGGGGATGACGGTGTTTCAGGCGTGTGAGATTGCTGGAGTTGATATACCTAGGTTTTGCTAGGTTTTGCTATCAAAGATTGCGAAGAATGTAAATGCGGTTATACCTAGGTTTTGCTATCACAGCCGCCTGTCAATTGCCGGAAATTGCCGCATGTGCCTTGTTGAAGTTGAGAAATCACCTAAGCCGGTTGCATCCTGCGCCATGCCAGCTCTCCCCGGTATGCCCATGAATTTGTGATTTTATTGGTATCCTAGACGTCTTTGCGGTGATAAAGAACGAGCAATTACGTTTGCTATGCGGAACTTTGCTTTTGGGGTGACGCTTAATCTTGTTTAAACTGTCAAGCTCAATGCTTCAGATATGAATTTGGAAATGCAAGATTGACTTACCGGTCGATTGCAACACTTTGATCTTAATGGGTTGGATTTTTATTACGGGGTTGTGCTATGCCTTTTTCCGATTGTACACATGTGTTGGTGTTTCAGATAAAAGCTGTCAAGTGTGCTGTAGACTTTGAAGAAGTGATCTTTGTCTGCTGTGAGGGATAGAAATAATTCTTAGGATCTCTGCAATGTCAGTGTAGAGTGACCTTAATGTTTCTCTTTTTCCTCACTCAGTTTTGGTATGGTCTCAGCTGCTAATTTTTTCTAGTAATGTTCATCTTTCGGTTTTTCAATAGGAATGAAGATCAAGACCGATACACCTCTTGCCAAGAAGGCAAGAGAAGGGGTCATGGAATTTCTCTTGATGAATCATCCGCTGGATTGCCCAATTTGTGATCAGGGTGGAGAGTGTGATCTCCAAGATCAGTCAATGGCTTTTGGCTCTGATCGTGGTCGTTTCACTGAAATGAAGAGATCTGTTGTCGATAAAAACCTTGGTCCATTGGTCAAGACAGTGATGACTCGTTGTATTCAGTGTACTAGGTACAAAGCAATTTATCAGTCAGTTAAGTGTGTTCTTGGGCTGAGAGGCTTACATATCATCACATTACAAGTGTCGGGCCACAATATCCCCCTCTATCTCAGTGTGCACTACAAAATTTAAATAAAGTTGTTACTCTGATTCATTATTTTAACCAAGCTTAAGACATTGTTCTCAGCTAATGGGTTTTCATAAATCTGGGGACCTGAGCGGGAGACTGGTTCGATCAGCGGGAAGTTGTCTTTATTTGGACTCTTTATGAGAGGTTAATGATACCTGAAAGGCATTGGTATCTTTCTTCATGAGCTACTTGACGCATCTGGATTCAAGTATATGCTGAAGTAAAATTTTGAAATATAATCTTTTACAATATAGTCAATCAATGATTCTCTAAATTTTTTTTCTTGAGCCTTGCTATATTCGCTTCTCCTACCTACTGGTCTACAAGTAGATAACTTGTTTTTGGCAAATCAGAATTATTTATTGTTTGAAAGCAGAAACAAAAGTTATTTGATTGGATTCAATGTATAAATCCCTTGAACCATGTTTTGATATTGGTCATGGCTACCAAACAGGTGTGTGAGGTTTGCGACAGAAATAGCTGGTGTT
>JAOWBN010210572.1:0-13962 GCA_028565015.1 Pinguicula moranensis | reverse complement strand
TCAAAAAATGAGGAGTTATTTTTTGAAAAAAAGGTGCTTATAAGCCAATTATAATTTTAAGAAGGCTGCGCAAAACAGGGGCTTACAGTGTTCTTCTAGAAGGATATTATACGTTATATCGTCCGGAACTACCCCACATTCAGCATTGCATTGAGGAGAATAGTTGCATTTTTCATCTGCCCCTACTCTGCTTGCAATAATCGTTCGAACATTGTAAGTGACGATGTTTGGCACATGTCTATCTAGATAGTTTGTATCGAATGTTTTAATCTTGTATTCGATATTTCTTCTCCGTACATGGTCTTATAGCAGGATTTGTAGCAAGAGGGAAATAATATTGTGATCCCGTACACAGAACCATAATCTTTTACATTGAATGTGCCGCACCTACTTTAAACCTACTTTAGCCTACTTTGGTTTGGTACCAACTTTTATTCAATGCAACTACTTTACTATTTTATCTACTTTACTAACACTCTCCCTCAAGTGGAACTGGAGGATCGTCAATTCCCAACTTACTCAGAGTATCCGAGAACACCTGTTTTGTAACTGCCTTTGTGAATATCAGCTGGTTGATCTTCTGATTTTACAAACGGAAGACTAATAATCCCTTCGTCAAGTTTTTCTTTAATAAAATGCCGGTCCACCTCAACGTGCTTAGTCCTATCATGTTGTACTGGATTTTCAGATATGCTAATAGCAGTTTTACTGTCACAGTATAGCGGACATACTTCATTCACTATTTGACCCAGCTCACTCAGTAACTTTTGCAACCATATGATTTCAGTCAGTCCTCTTACAATCCCCCTGAACTCAACTTCAGCACTTGACAAGGCTACTATCTTTTGTTTCTTACTTTTCCAAGTTGCAAGATTTCGTCCAACCATCATGAAGTATCCAGTTGTAGATCGTCTATCAACTGGATTGCCTACCCAATTAGCATCTGTGAATCCTGTAATTTTTAAATGGCCATTTTTTGAGAAATGAATCCCCCGCCTTGATGTACCTTTCAAATATTGCACTATTCGAAGTGCAGCTTCCATGTGCTCAAACTGTGGTTTATGAATGAACTGACCAATCACACCAACTGCATAAGCGATGTCAGGGCAAGTGTGTGCCAAATAAATAAGCTTGCCTACCAGATGTTGATATCTATTCTGATCGGTTAATTCTTCTTCTTCGATTTGTAACTTCTGATTCAGTATTGTTGGTGTATCAGTTGGTTTACAATCTAGAAGCCATGTCTCAACCAAGAGATCGATTATATATTTTCGTTGGGAGATAAAGACCCCTCCTTTTGTTCTTCGGACTTCAACCCCCAAGAAGTATTTTAACTCTCGCAAATCCTTCATCTCAAACTCAGCAAACAAATTTCTTCTTAGTTCTTCAATTTCCGCGGAATCGCTACCATTAATCACCATGTCATCCACCTAAATAATTAGGCATGTAATCAACTCCCTTCTTCTTTTTATAAACAGTGTATGATCTGAGTTGCTCTGTTTATATACATATTTTTCCATTATTGAAGTAAACCTGCCAAACCAAGCTTGAGGTGACTGTTTCAATCCATATAAGGCATTTTTTAACTTGCACACATGATTTTGCTGAATCTCGGTTGAAAAAACAGGCGGTAGGTCCATGTACACTTCTTCTTTCAGATCTCTATGAAGAAATGCATTCTTTACGTCAAACTGATGAAACGGCCAATCTAAATTTGCTGCTATGTAGAATAATACTCGGATTGTGTTGATCTTTGCAACTGGAGAGAGGTCTCAGAATAGTCAATTCCATATGTTTGAGTGTATCCTTCTGCCACCAATCTTGCTTTGTATCGTTCAATAGATCCATCAACATTTCTTTTGATTGCAAACACCCATCTACATCCAACGGTTCGTTTTCCTTTAGGAAGTGGACAAATGTTCCAAGTATTATTCTTTGCCAGAGCGCTCATTTCGAGTTCCTTTGCTTTCCGCCACTCAGAATCTTGTAGTGCCTCTTCAGCCGTGTGTGGTATTTTCTCTGAGTATATTGCTGATGAGAAGACAGTGCTAGTACTCCCCCTGATCATGTTAGCTACAGGATATCGTGATGAACAGGGTAAATGTTCAGGTTCATACCGTTTAGGAGGAACACCCCTAGTGCTTCTGAATGGTAACTCGCGCTGTGATTGTATATTGTCCAGGAGAATGTTTGTCCTATCAGTATCAACTGTCTCGACCACAGTGTCAAATATAGGTAGTGAATCAGGTGTACCAACCTTACAAATATTAGATCGGGGAGAGGTGGCATCTGTAGTAGTGTCATGTGTTATGACAACAGGTGATGCAATAGTAGGGGTGGCCAAACGGGATATCGGGACAGGAATTCCCGTTACCCGATACCGTTCCGATAAGAAACAGGACCAAAAATTTAGTCCCGATACCATCCCGATTTCCCGATTACCCAAAAAAATCGGGAATTTGGGTATCGGGATGGGACGGGACGCATTCGGGAAATACCTGAAATACCCGAAAAATGGCTTTGTAAATTTTTTTTTTTACCCGATTTCCTGTTTACCCTAAAACCGAACCCGTCCCGAATTCTCAATTACCCAAAAAATTTGGGTAATTGGGAATTCGGTATCGGGATTTCCCGATACCCGATACCCGACCTGGACCGTTTGGCCACCTCTATGCAATAGGCGTTGCATTATCTGACTCAGGTGGAATATCCTCAGGCAGGTTAACAGGAACATGGATTGTACTGACTAGCCAACTCAACGGATCATGATCACTAGAAATCCCTTCTTGAACGTTGAGTTGTGTAAAGTAATATTCACTTTCAAGGAAATCACAATCCATTGACACGAATAATCGGCGAGCTATAGGATCAAAGCACTTATACCCTTTCTTATGATGACCATATCCAAGGAAAACACACTTAATTGCACACGGATCGAGTTTTGTTCGATCAGCTTTAGGTATATGGACAAAAACAGAACACCCGAACACACGAGGTTGGAGGTTGGAGAGTTAAAATATCAGGAATAGAGAGTAGGGCCGTGACAGTTTGAAGTGGGGTTTTAAGATGAACTGCAGTAAGTTCCCCATTAGCTGTCTGAATTTATTTCCTTATAGGAACTGTAGACTTGCAAATATCGCGCAGATCATTAGTCATGCTATCAGTAGCACCACTATCGAATATCCACTGGTTAAATTTTTGATTAGCATGTCTCTGCGTACTATAGACCACTGGTCCAAAATTACTGGAGCATTTAGACTGGGAAAAATGATTTTTTGAGGTATCCAAGGATTGCAGGGGCGAGTCTGTAATATCTGGACACTTTTGGGCAAAAAACGAACACTTTTGAAACTTGCCGGGTGCTTCAATAATTTTGGAGGATCCGGTGGCCAACTATCTATTACAAAATTTTCAGTGGGTGTCTCTGCAATTTTTGAGGGGCCATCTTGCAAAATCTTGAAAATATATGGATTAGATCGCAAGGTCACACCACGTTTATCATTACCTTCTCCCTGTTCGTTGATTCCGCCATTGTTGTCCATGAGCTCACCGTGCGACATGGTTATTCCACCAAAACCTTGAGTTGGGATGTTGCTGTGAGTGGAGGCGGCCATGGAGTTGCCCACTTCATCGCCGACCGTGACAGAGGCGGTGGATTTTGTTCCACGTTTTTTCACATTGGGCCACCACTCGGGATATCCGACTCGCTTGAAGCATCCCGCGAGTGTGTGACTGGATTTCATACAATCAGTGCACCACAACGTGGATTTGTCCATTGCGCCTTCTTTCAGGATCGTTCGAGCCTTTCCCCGATCTTGCCGCCCCTTTGCCATGAGACCAGAACCCGGGCCCAATGATGGTTCACGAGATGGAGCTCCAAATATGCCAATACGAGCAACTTCCCTACGCACCGTAGCGTAGGCTATCTCAGCTGAGGGTAGTGGTAAAGTTTTGAGCGAATCCCATCTCACGGAATTGAAGCTGTCATCGAGTCCCGACAGTAATTGGTATAATCGTGTCTCACTTCGAAGCCTGTTGAATGTAGCGATATCCACTGCACTCGTCATTGGGTTAGGTTGTCGCCTTTCAATTTCTTTCCAAATTCTTTGTAGATTGCTAAACAATTGCTCTAACGTGCCATTTCCTTGTTTTTGGTTGCTAGCTCGGACCGTGAGGTCATAAATCTTGAGCGTGTCGCCGCTGCTACCATACGTGGTGGTGAGGCCGTTCCAGAGCTCGAGAGCCATGGGATATTCAGCATAGTAGGTTTGTAAGTGACGATCCATATTGTGTAGGATCCAATAACAGACAATTGAGTCTATTTGTTCCCATTGATCATATGTAGGATCTGTTTTGGGTGGAGATGGCGGGTTGCCTATGATGTGGCTGAGGCACCCGCGCCCTCCAATGGCAACTTTCATCAATCGAGCCCATAGAGAATAATTTTGATCCGTGAGCTTGAAATCCTTTTCAATGTTTTGGTCGTGATCTGATGGTAGGCTGTGTGGCATTGTCTCTACTTAGGAGGTGCATTCCGCTTACACTTAGGCTGTGTAGCATTGTCTGTAGATTGACCCTCTATTTCAAGAATAATTGGCAGTGCAAGAACAAATGCTCTGGTGTAAATCAAGAAGGTAGTAGTAACCAACCTATTCATCATAGACTACACAGACAACATAGGGTATGAATGCCTACCAATATACAGACTGATCCGACAAAATGTAACTGTTGGACGAATAAACCCTATGTCAGCCAAGAAGAGCTACAAGAAACAATAATATAACAACAAAAAAGTTTCCTTTGGATGTAATAAATGAAAATATCATTGTCACAATAGTTGACATTATATACGTTCAATACAAACAACATGCCAAAATTCAAAAAAAAAAAAGAACAGTTAATGTATGTAATACCCAATTGCAAATTTTTTGAACATGTACGTAAAAAATGATGGAATTCCTTTTCATTTGAAATGAAATAGAATGATATTTTTCTTTCTTCGTATCAAAAAAAATAAAAAGAAATATTTGCTCTCTTCTACAAATAATTTATTCGTAAAAAAAACTACGGACATTTCCAGTTCAAACCCGTACCCTAACTCAGTGGCTAGTAGGTTTAATTGTATTTGAAGCAAAGTTTTATGAATTAGAATAGGTTAATCGAACCTAAGAGTTCAAAATCGAAACACCTTCAACCCTATGGACATTCTTCCAAAACCATACCCTAATTCACTGGTTAGTAGGTTTAATTGTATTTGAAGCAAGGTTTTGTGAATTAGAATAGGTTAATCAAACCTAAGAGTTCAAAATCAAAACACCCTTAACCCTATGGACATTCTTCCAAAACCCATAGCCTAATTCACTGGCTAGTAGGTTTAATTGCATTTTAAGCAAAGTTTTGTGAATTAGAATAGGTTAATCGATCTTAAGAAATCAAAATCAAAACAATCCTAAAACCTACGGACATTCCCCCAAAACACAACCCTAAATTCACCTATGTAGGGTTAGTTGGAGTTGAAGAAAAGATTTGTGGATTAGAATAGATGACCCTAAATGCAGAGCTCAAAATCGAAAAGCCCTAAGGACATCCCGCGAATCTCGAACCCTACAACATATGTTTATTCGATTTGAAGCAAAGTTTAGTGAAACAAAATAGATAACAATCGATTACATGGAATTCTAAAGCATAAACCTTGTCCCTGGATGGCGTCGTCAGAGATCTTGGCCATGGCAAGAATTGGGAAGCCTGGACTCGAATTTTTGGTAGCTAGAGTTCTCAACCACGCACGGAAGATGTTGCTGTAGGATAGATTTTGTTTATTTATACGCAGTTTTTTTTTTTGTAAATTATTTGATAGTCAGGGGCATTTTTATAACTTCACATTTTGGACAAGTGAGGGATTACACAATTCGCCCATGTTTGGTCGGACAAAAAATGAGGCAAAAATATTGAATTATCCAGGGCTCGGTCAAGCTAAGAGGAAATCCTTTGGTGATGTGAATTTTTGCTAACAGAAGATAAACGTGGAGTCAGTAACTTATTATTTTATCAAGAGAAACACACAAATCAAGCAAATTTCAAAATTAACAAAAAATAGAAGGATAGATTGTGCAACCCAACAAAAAGTTACACAAAATAAAAGGATGAAAAAGAATAGAGATGGAAGAAATGTATTATTCCGCAGAAACTCAATCAAACATGAAACATCAACCCCTAGCCAACTACTACGCTAGAAACGAATGTAAACCAGAGGTCCAATTAAATGCCTATCCAAAGATTTACTATATGATAAATACGAGTACCATAGAATAAACATTTACATGTATCCTAAAATGTATGCAACCTAATTTTCTTAAAATAGAAATTCAATAATCAAAGATCTCTCTCAAAACTCATAATGAAATTAACGTAAAAAATTTGTCTTCAAAAGGGGCAAAATCTGCCTTTAAATAGGCTACAATTTTAATGGGCCTAGGATTTTAATTATTAAACTTTATTTGAGTCCTACCTAATTTAAATACTATTAAAATTGGACATTACCTCCGATCGCCAACAAAGCAAAGGTTGAAGAGTAATGTGAATAGCAGAATGTGAATGAACAAAAGCAGTCTGTTTCAAATTTCATATCTCACGATCAGACCGTTCAAATCTGATCTACTTTGAACATGAATACAACCAATGAGTCCTCTGAATCCAGTTAAAATTTCAAACCAATCCGACAACGTTTGGTCCTATAATTGAAAAAAACTATGAAATTGTGCTTTGTTATAATTCACATTGTAGTGTACAATTATTTTAAATCATGCAAGAATTCAAATTCGTCTCGGGCCTCCAACATTCACATCATTCGGGCCCAGGTATAATAGTGTTTGTGCACCAAACACTGAGCAATGTAGGAAAACCATAAATTATCCATCATAATTCTCTCAAAACCTGCTACCAAATGCAATCTAACTGGATTTGTTACACCAACTTGAACGATTTAAAATTCATCAAATGTTCAAGCACCTTTTTACAAGTATCAAGTGAAACACGAAAATTATGCTTCCTAGTCAACCTAAAGCATTGAATCACATCAAGAACAAGCCCTGGATTCCAGATAAGCTATCATCAGTCCAGAGAAAGGATAAATGCTAGATCCTTAGGTACCTTTGGTTTCGAGAATTGCTTAAAAAACAACAGAAGTCCAATTTCTTACCCTTTCCTCAAAACTATATTTCCTATAAATGTTTTGCTTCGGAGGTCATTTCATGGGTAAAAAGGTAGAGGATCATCGTACAATAAGAGTGGATGGTGTGTCAGAAAGTGGAGTTTCTCGGAGATGAAAGCCATGTGAATAAAGACAAGATAGAATGCAGGGATAGAGAGTAAGAATTTAGGGTGATGAGACTACTGATGTGTTGGGGCTTTAGTGAGGGAAGTAAATGCTTAAGCGAAGCTTGGAGGGGCTTCGCCACATAGTTTCGGATATCCTGAGAAAGAGAGGTGATGATAGGTAAATCCTTCAGTTGAGATAGCGGCGGTGGCAGAGCTTGCTGTGCTGGAGGTCGAGGTGAGGATGCGTTGGATTGACGTTCTTGTTTGAGGCCATATGCAACTTCGCCCCATATCTTTTTCATTGTTGTAAGAGATAGTTACCTAATTTTTTATGTGAAAGATCGGATAGCTGGGCCATAATTGTATATGATTATTGGGCCAGAACCCCGTAATCGAGCCCAAATAGGTTTCAACCGATAAAGCATAAATAGTTTACTAGATATTTTGGTCTCTCTTGGTCTTTGGTGTACTTTGGAGCAAACGTGTCCTGGGTCTTTGTTCGAACATACCCTCAAGTTTCTCACAATAAAATTTTCAAAATACATAGATCAGACTTACATATAACATTCAAAACCAATATATATATATATATATATATATATATATAATAAACATTTGCGTTTGATATCTTTGGAGTCTTTAGGTGATCAGGTCTGAGTCTATTCGATCGGGTTCCAAGCCCAAAATAAACATCTTTGTTGGGAGAACCTACCCTTTTAACAATTCATTTGTAAATCCGAACCTTTGGTGATTGAATCAACTAATTTGGAGTGACCTAGAATGTAAGAGTGATTCATGCTTGGGACAAACAGGAACTAATTGCATTGAATCTAGTAGAGCCGGCCCAAGTGGCTCGGGCCCTGGGTGCGAGTGTGCATATAAGTCAACTTACAAATGAATGTGGGTTACTCTCATAAAAACCTTAGTACCAAGGTAATTGATTGTAAGCCCAAATTCTCTTATAAGTTAGTTAATATTACTTTCTACAACCCATGTGGGATATATTCTAATACTCCCCCTCAAGTCCAACTAGGCAAGCCCTTTTGAGACTTGTTTTTATATTGTAGGCATGTGTACCTCACAACCAACACTGTGCTCAAAACTCAATTTTTATATGCTTGGCAAATTATGCTCAGAACTCCATTTTATGTGGCTGAGTTTGTGCAATTGTGGGTCACATAGGCCCTTTGGATCTTTTACAATTGAGTAAATGGGTTTGGGCCCTGGGTGCGAGTGCGCATAGAGGCCAACTTACAATTGAATATGGGCTACTCTCATAAAAACCTTAGTAGCAAGGGGATTGATTTTAAGTCCACATTCTCTTATAAGTTAGTTAATATTACTTTTCACAACCCGTGTGAGATATATTTTAACACTCCCCCTCAAGTCCAACTAGGAAAGCCCTATTGAGACTTGTTTTTATATTGTAGGCATGTGTACCTCACAGCCAACACTTTGTGCGCAGAACTCCATTTTATATGGCTGGAAAATTGTGCTCAGAACTCCATTTTATATGGCTGAGTTTGTGCAATTTTGGGTCACATAGGCCCTTTGGATCTTTATTGGGCTGTTAAGCCATGTCAGCTCCGATACCAAGTTAAATTTAGTAGACCAAGCCTAATAGTAAATGGGCTCGGGCCCGGACCCAACCCAAACAGTAAATGGGCTCAGACCTTGGGTGTGAGTGTGCATAAGGGCCAACTTACAATTGAATATGAGTTACTCTCATAAAAAACCTTAGTAACAAGGTGATTGATTGTAAGCCCACATTCTCTTATAAGTTAGTTAATATAACTTTTCACAACCTGTGTGTGATATAACCTTTGCAGTCTTCAGGTGATCAGGTCCGAGTCTGTTTGATTCTAAGCCCAAAATAAACATCTCTGTTTGGGAGAACCTGCCCTTTTAACAATTCATTTCTAAATCCGAACCTTTGGTGTTTGAATCGACTAATTTGGACTAACCTAGAATGTAAGAATGTTTCATGCTTGGGACAGACAGCAACTAATTGCATTGAATTCATCCAAAATATTTTAAAAGCATCAAAAACCGGTGGAATAACATCCGGGGAATAAATACTCCAACAAAGAAAGGAGAGGCACGTACTCTAGTGAGAGACCATAAAGTAGACTTCTTGTGCATTCAGGAAACAAAGATGAGAAGAATGAGTAGAGGAAATTGCCGTCAGCTATGGCCTTATGCAGACCTTGATTATGTATGTAGTGATGCAAACGGTAGCTCAGGTGGAATGTGCTGTATATGGAAGCCAGGACAATTTCAAAAAGGGAGACACTGGACAAACAAAGGCATCTTAGGTGTTGAAGGTATGTTGGGAGATGAGGCTATTCTGGTAACCATCCTAAACATATATGCTCCCTGCCAAGGAAGACGAAAATGGATGCTATGGGCCAATATACTCAGCCAAATCAAAATGGATCCTGCTAAGCACTGGTGTGTGGTAGGGGATTTTAACGCAGTAAGGAACTCTGCAAAACGAAGAAGCAAAGCTACCTCAATAAGAACTGAAATGGAAGTTTTTGACAGATTTATCACTGAGACAAAACTAGTGGACTTACCTCTACTGAGATCTCGTTATACATGCCACTCCAGAGGTGGAGCATGTACAAGCAGACTAGATACATTCCTATTATTCGACAGATGGTTACAACAATGGTCTGACCTTCATCAATTTGGCCTAGACAGAGGCTTGTCACAAGGTGAATTGGGGACCAAGGGTGAGTAGATCTATGAACTATTGGGAAAAGGTGGATGGTTTTACTGAGTTGGTGAGGAATGAATGGGGAAATATGACTGTCACAGGAAGTAACACTTACATTTTACATGAGAAGATGAGACTCTTGAGGAGAAGACTAATTGTCTGGAACAAAGAAAACTTTGACTCTGTGGACAAAAAAGAGCAGAATATAAAAGCACAACTGAAGGTTTTAGATGATGTGATTGAGTTAAGAGAGGCTACAATTGCTGAAAAAATAGAAGGGACAAATCTCATGAACAATTTGCAGAACACTATCCACAGTAAAGAGATTATATTGTATAAGAAGGCAACATCACGATGGATCAAATAAGGTGCTGGGAACACAAGTTTCTTCCATGCTAAAATATCAAGCAACAGAAGGAAAAATTATATTTGTGGTCTGAACTTCAGTGGAGTCTGGATAGAAGATGTTCAACTGCTGAAACAAAGCATAAATGATCACTTTTCAAGGTACTATGACTTTGAAAGTTGGGCTCGACCTACACTGAATCTCCCTGCAAGAAATGTCTTATCTGCTGCAGACAATGCACTACTCACTGCTGCTTTTTCTGAGGATGGGATCAAAGAGGCTGTATGGAGCTGCTCCCCCTCTAAAAGCCCGGGACCAGACGGTTTTAACTTCTTTTTTATACATAAGCATTGGTCTACATTGAAGGAGGACATCATCACTTTTATTCAGGACTTCCATAGAAGTGGCAGACTGTCAAAAGGGCTGAATTCTACTCATATTACAATAGCACCTAAACTGAAAAACCTGTCTCCATTGAGCACTACCGTCCTATGTCATTAGTTTGTAGTGGATACAAGATCTTGGCCAAACTCTTGGCAAACAAAATGAAGAAGATAATGCTCAAAGTGATATCAAATTTCCAGACAACATTCATACAAGGCTACTTCATTCGTGATGGAATTATGGTAGCAAATGAGCTACTGCACTCTCTGAAAAGCTCAAAGAAGGGCGGAATATTTTTCAAGATGGATTTTGCTAAGACTTTTGATACTATAGATTGGAATTTCCCCTTTCAAATGATGAGTAAGCTTGGTTTCTGTCATGTGTGGATAGAATGGGTGAAGGAATGTGTGACCACAGCTCATGGTGCAATGTTACTAAATGGAAGTGGTTCAGGAGATTTCAAGTTCAAGAGGGGTTTGAGGCATGGAGATCCGCTCTCCCCTCTCCCCTACTCAGCAGAGCAATGAACATTGGACGCCTAACTAGTATAAGGTGCGGACAAAACACTATTTCACATCTCTAATACGCGGATGATACCCTGTTGTTTGTTGAAGGTAAGAAAGAAAACATCAATGTCATGAAGGCTGTTCTCAGAATTTTTGAGCTCATATCTGGCCTATCAATAAACTTCTCCAAAAGTAGGCTATATGGAGTAAACATAAGAGAAGAGAATCTGGCTACTTATGCGCAAACCTTGAAGTGCAAGATGTCTAAGCTGCCTATCATCTACTTGGGACTAACTTTAGGGGCTAATACAATAAGAACTCAGACATGGAACGAGTTACTGAGAGTGATCCAGAACAGAACACAGTCCTAGAAAAATTAGCTCCTCAGTTTTGCAGGTAAGATCACTTTGCTAAAATATGTCTTAACAAGTCTGCCATTGTACTACTTATTTATGTGCAAGATGCCTAAATCAGTGAACAAATCCATTGTGAAAATTATGTCCAATTTCCTTTGGACACAAGATCAGAACAAAAACAGATCTATTCATTGGATCAGTTGGCCGAAAATGTGTAAGAACAAAAGAGAAGGAGGTCTTGACATCAAGGAGCCTCGGTGGATGAAAAAAGCCCTACTAGCTACATGGTTGTGGAGATTCAGAACAGAACCGGACAGTCAATGGAGTCAGATAATCCGATCTAAATATTATGGTTGTTATGATCACCTGAGCTATTGGTCACTAATTACAATGCCACAATGTATATCCCACACATGGGCTGATATCTGGAAGATCTCAAAGGAGGATTGGTTCAACAAAAATGTTAATCTGATCACTAGACATGGAGATCGGAGTTTGTTTTGGAGATATCGGTGGTCAAACAATGAATGCCTTGCACTGAAGTATAGACGACTGTACAAAGTCAGTAACCAAAAGCATAGTATGATTGTTGGGATTTTGTTGCTGGATCTGGAAGACTTTGTAAGAGTTGTTAAATTTTATGTAAAGCAAAGTATTAAGAAACTTGTAAAGCAGTAAAAAAACGCAAGATATAAGTCCCGTGGTTTGCCGAATCCGAGGTTTCAGTTAGTCCACGTTGAGCTCCGTTAACTCGGAGTCTTGCTGCCGTATATTATTCCCCCTTTAAGATTTCAGTACAGATCTAGACTGTGAACTTCTACGTGAGAACAAAAAATCTCAAACTACAACTCGAATATCAAAACTGAACAAACACAACAACTATATTCTCTGTATCAGAAATCTAATCGGTAAGAACACAAGGAACACAATGTTACTCAAGAAAACAAGGAGGTTTCTTCAAAGAATATAGTGAGAAGAGCAGTTTCCGGTGAGTCGCCGGAGAAAGCCGTAAAGAGAATTTCGAAATTGAGAGAGAGATAAAATGTTGAAAAGTGATCCAATATCCCGTTGCTTCTCACTCCTTGCCTTTTATACTTCTGACACCTGAATGATCTTGACCGTTAACTTAATCTCATCCTGCGGACAGCAAGCTCCAAATAACTCCCACCGTTAAATCAGACGAACGATCAGGATTAATTTGGCAGACGAACCGCCTGACTTCTTCGAGAAGTTTCATCACAGTCCGTTGGATCACTCAATCATCCAACGGTTATAACAAGCAGATCACAGAATTTGCAGAGACAACAAATACACACCGTAGGATCAGAACAGATGTACGCTCCAGATTAATCTTATTATTTAGGCGGTAAACAATACAGGCCATTGGATCATTATTTATCTAATGACTCAGATTATGCCACGTCACTCACACTATTCTCAAGGGTATAACAGACATTAACCAGTTAATAATGGCACAGATGTAATTACGCCAAATAACGGGGGCAAATTGAAAACTTAATTCTAACATTCTCCACCTTTAAGTTTTCAATAAACTTCATTTAACACATATCAATCCAGAAGCCAGAATCAAGTCAAGCACCAAACCACTTCAATCAACTGCTAAATTCTAACTGTTAATTAAATCACATATCCTTTTTTTTTATTATCAAATTTCTGATTGTATCGTTCAGGCAGCAAGATTTCCAACTTAACATCATTGCTCAGTCAATACATTCAAGTTCAGTTCATTCCTAAAAGTTTCAAACAAGTCTGAAACTTGGCTTGAGATACTATTTTGGTACCAAAATCAGCAGCATTATCACTAGTAGAAATCTTCTCAAGTTTAAGTAAGTCACTACAGAGTACATTCCTAATGAAATGATACTTTATATCTCTGTATTTTGTTCTTTCATGTAAGACAGGATTCTTACTAAGAGAAATGGTCGACTGACTATCACATAAAATTGACACTGGTTTATCAGACAATCTAGCTTCACTTATTAAGCCATGCAACCACATAGATTCCTTAAACGCATAAGCAAGGGCAATATACTCTGCCTCAGTAGTAGATAGAGCTACTACTTGTTGAAGTTGAGATTTCCAACTTATGCAATTTTCACCAAACAAGAAATAATAACTGGAAGTGGATTTTCTGGAGTCTAAATCTCCAGCAAAATTGCTATCAACATATCCACAAACATCCAACTCAGAAGATTGTTTTGTAAAACATAATCCTAAATCAAATGTTCCAATCAAATACCTAGCAGTCCATTTCAAAGCATGCCAGTGTTCAATTCCAGGATTAGCCATAAATCTACTAAGTAAAGATATAGA
>JAOWBN010210561.1:0-13962 GCA_028565015.1 Pinguicula moranensis | reverse complement strand
TGAGACTCAGCATACTTCAGATCCTTGAGAACTGTGTCGGTCAATTAATGCACATGAAAAACACCATCATGACTAGCCATAAGATCTAAATGGAATAATAACAATAAAGACATCAAGAAATCGGACAAACAGAGACAAAAATGACATATTCACCCTATATCATCAATACGTTATGTTGATCATTCTGTTGATACAGACATTCAACATTAACTGAATTTTTCCAAATTCAAAGTAACTTGCAAATCTGAGGCATTTATCCAAAATGGTTAAAACAAACGGGAAAACAAGAAAAAACATTCCGCATCAGTATAAACACGAATCCACATTGACAGATCGGGATCCTTATAATACAACTCATATGACATGAAGGAAGGTTAAGAAAACCAAAACAATATCAAACCTTACCTGTGGCAAACCCTCTGAAAGGAACAGAGACCCTGAGAATTTTAGCAGCCTTAGTCGCCCACAAACTTGACGCCATGTTCGACCGCTGGAAGCTTGACCCACCGCTTTTTTCTCTTCTCAATGAAGGTGGCAAGCGCACACTCGTGTTCTTGTCTCGGAAAATGTTCTTTTCGGTGTTAAGGCAACTTGGAAAACGGTAAAATGGCTGTATTCTTTGCAAATCTTAAGAATCCCTCTAGGAATATTAATTATAATTGAGAATCCGAACTTCACTCTATGTTGTAAGATCTGAGACGAAGATTGTGTATTAAAAAATAAATTGCAAAAAAGGAAAAATACAAATGAAAATGGATAATTGATATGCTATGCGATAATTTAGGATCAATTATAATGAGAAAAAGTTATATATAATAAATATGAGTGCTCATGAAAATCAAGCTCTCTAGCTCAAATGGTGAGAACTACACTTCACAAATGTGAGGTCCAGGGATCGATACCCACCTAGGTCGCAAAACAGAAACGGCCTATTTGTATAATTACAAGGGTAAGGTCGCGTACATCATACCTCCCATACCCCAACTTAGTTGAATCATTGTTTCATGAGCACTCCGCAACTTTACTCAGTATATTCCCAACTAAGTTGGGGTCTGGAGGGTCTGATGTACCCTTGTAATTATATAAAGAGACCATTTCTGTGGGGTCTGATGTACGGGTCGCCAAACGGAAACGTGGGGTCTGATGTACGCGACCTTACCTTGTAATTATACAAAGAGGCTATTTCTGTGGGGTCTGATGTACGCGGCATTACCCTTATAATTATATAAAGAGGCCATTTCCATTTTGCGACCCAAGCGGGTATCGATCCCTGAACTTCACAGTTGTGAGGTTTAGTTGCTCACCACTTGAACCACCATAATTTAATTAAAGGAGAATGAACTAATTAAAAATAAAAAGATGAAATCGTTACCTTCTCAATCATAAGCCATCAAATTCTTAGAGTCAATTCAGTAGCAATTATAAAGTATGATAGGGTTTGAATTTAGGGGTTAGGGTACGGGGTTAGGTTTTTGTTTTTTCTTCTTCTTATTTTAGGATTAAAGTGATTATTTGCGAAAATAAAATAATATTTTTAATAAATTATAATTGAGGGGTAAAATGATCAACTTACATAAAAACCAATAACATTTCGGGGTTAAAATGATCACTACAAAAAATTAAAAATCAATAACATTTTGGGGTTAAAATGTTCACTACAAAAACATTAAACACCAAGTAAAACGCAGCTACTCTACCTTAATACTTAAATATCCATCAATTAAGTAAAACCCTACATATCAAACTGGGGACAGTTCATCCCATCCCATAGTCTGACATGGGATAACTCATACTCTGTTACTAACGCACTTTATAAGTGGAAGGCCAATACAGATACTTTATGAATTGATTTTGTACCTGTTAATCAATGTCTTTTTAACTTTTTTTTTGTTTTCCAGTAATTATTGCTGTCTTTCATATTTATTTTACTTGTTTTACCTTCAACGTATAAATCATAGAATCAACCTTTACATACAATCTAATTTAAGATTTATCAATTTAATTCTCTCTAGAATAGGAATTCAAATAAACAAAAAGATCTCTATCAAGTCCATAATATAAAAATCAATCAAATGGTGACTTACAATTTCAAGTTTGGCCCCTTTAAATAGGCCACAACGACAAAGGGTCTAGGATTATATTTCCTAAATTTACTTAGATTCCTCCCTAATTTAATTTCTAAAGAAATTGGAAATTACCTAAGCAAATACTATTCCCTAATTTAATTTGTAGAAAATAGGTAATAACCAAAACAATTTGTTTCCTAATTTGTCTAAATAAAATTCAAAATTACTTGTCTACTAGACTAATTTAATTAAAAAAATAATAGGAAAATTAATCAATCTTCATTTAAAGCTTCTGGCAGAGGCCGTGACCCCCCACACGTGCAACATCCCATATGCTCAACTTGGTGTCCATAAATCGTTTGCAAGCATCTAGTTTGAGATTATGTTTCAAAACAAATAACTCTCCATCAGACCGTTAGAATTTGATCTTCTTTGGTCATAATACGTCTTAATAAGTCCTCTGACACTGGGTAAAATTTTAGTTCGATTAGAACACGTTTAGATCAAACTAGGATTGTGTAGTGCTGCAAATAATAGATCGTGAATGAACAAAAAAATAATCTATCCTAAAATCAATACCTCACAATTGTACCATTCAAATCTTATCGCCTTTTGTAAGAAAGACGCTCGATGAGTCCTCTGACTCTAGTTAAATTTTCATATTGATCCGACAAAGTTTGTACCTCCGGTAGTCAGAAATCACAGAACTGTGCTATGCTATAATTACTCACAATTGGACCTTCAGATTTTCCACAAGTGACCTATATCTGTTTGGGAGTTCGCACATTCACATTAGTCAGGTTTTGGTCGAATGATCCTCCAAGTTTCCTAAATTGTTTAAAGTCTCCTATAGAGGTGAACAATCTACTATGGTGTAACCACAAACAATCATTCAATTCAATAACTAAGACCTAACCCCAACCTCTTAAGTCATAATGAACACCACACTAATCCATAATACAAATAAAATTAAGTACCTATACAATAGGTTTAGCTACACAAATCCATAAGGAAAGTAATAAAATAGTGTATTACAAATCCCAATAGAAAATGCATCTAAAAATCAAATAAATTCCTTTCATGTTCTATTGGGTCAACCTCCAAATGGCTCAAAATGGCTCAAGAGTTTATGGTCAAACACCAATTTGTGGGTCGGAATCTTTCTCTCCCCTTAAATGCAATGAATTGCAAGAAGTAAATGCAAAAATCTAGAGAGAGAAGACAAGGTAAGAGTAATAGAGAGAGAAATGATAGTTGTAGAGAATGAAAAACTTATGAAAAAGATTGGGGTTTAATGTATTTATTGAACTAGGTTTTGAGTGGGAGCAAACTAGTAATTTTTGCCCGAAATTTCCTTTTTCCGCTGATCTTTGTATAGATGGTGGGCGCCATAAGGTAAGTGGAAGTAACCAAAATCACTGGTTCATTGCTTCTAATCGTCCCCGGCATGCGCGGATTGGTCTCTGATGACCGCCAAAAATATGGTCTGATGGCTTCTGCTGGTTGACGACATGTGCCACGTTCGAGATTGACGGGGCCAGATTTTGCCTTGGAACGTCACTGGTAGTCTTGGCATTCATCGGGCTCATCATTGGCAGTCGCCAGAGTCTTCTTTAGCGAGGCACTGGTCCGACCAAGTTTGTACCTATGATATTCAGAAACCACGGAACTATGCTTTGCTGTAATTACTCACAATTGGACCGTCATATTTTTTTGCAGGTGACTTGTCTCTGCTTGGGAGTTCGTACATTCACATCATTGGCTCCAAGTAGACCAAAATAACTAGGTACCCAAGTTAATAACGGCTAGGCAAATCCTTAAGTCCTGGAATTGACGCCTATAATAAAAATTGAAGGGGTCTTGTGAACTAAACGGACCCCTCGTAGGGGTGATTATTGGAAATTTGGAGAGTTCTGTGCACTAAACAAATCTCCGTTTCTAATTAGAAGATGAATCACTAACCACCAACCCTGGACTCCTGCTCACTAAATGGATCCCACTTCGTTTGCATGTTAGAACACCACTCCGAACCATAACACGAGTAGATGAAACTAAGACACTATTGCTTTCTTCTCCCTTGACTTTATTTCGAGTAATCGAATAAGTTGTTTTATTGTTTTTTTAGATAATCCATTGATTAAAAATGACCCAATACCAACTTGTCTTTAACTGCTTTCATTTTACACTTCCTTTAGGTAAACACTAAGTTAGCTGTAACTTAGGCTTAGTCACCTCTAGTCTTTGAGAGATTCGACCCCGTCGTGAACTCATTGGCTCTACATTGGTCCATACACTTGTGGATATTACTATGATAGGCATATGGATAAACTCTCAAGTGTCTTGTCAAGTTTTTGGCGTCACTACCGAGGACTCGGTTTTTTAGTTTAGTTATTGTTAACTTGTTTGTTTATCTGCTTTACTTTTGTTTGTTGCAATTTAAAATGAGTTTGAATTATCTTGGTTTTGAAATGTCTCACTTTTTGAACTCTTATAGGTGTATGCACAGGAGGCAATCACTTAGCCCTGAGTTGAGCCCACTTCTTGATACTAACTGATTGAGGATTTTGAACCAGAGACTTAGAAATCAAAACCCAATGGCAGATGGAAGAAATGATCCATGTATCCATGAGGCTGAAGGAGATATTGATCTTCCTCGTATCCACCTTCCGAGAGATCAAAATGCTAACAATGGAGGATGAGGAGTCAATCCAAATCAGCGAGCCCAGTATGTTAATGGGCAAGGTGTGAATATGCGATCGCCCATGTGTGATTTTAGAAGACAGATAATCGAAACACATAACTCTTGCATAGTTCTAGATGGCGCAGCCCAGAACTATAAGTTGAAGCCCATCCACTTTCATATCCTACCTTCTTTCCATGGTTTACCACTTGAGAATCCTTTATCATTCATGCACGACTTTTATAATGCGGTTGCTAGTATTCCTCTTATAGGCTTAATCGAAGACCAACTAAGGATGAGGGTATTTGGTCAAACCATGAAAGATAGAGCCAAGACATGGTTAATATCTCTCCCTGAAGGATATCTAACGACTTGGGAGGAAGTGTATGCCAAATTCATTGACAAATACTTCCTAAGTGATCAAACTTCAAAATTCAGGATCAAGATCACAAGTTTTCAACAAGATGGAGAGCCATTCCATGAAGCTTGGGAGCGACTGGGGATGCTTCAATTAGAATGCCCTCGCCATCAATTTACTTAGACCTTGCTTAATGAAATATTTTATGATGGCCTAACTCATACTTGCCAATATCTGGTTGATAATTATGCAGGAGGGTTAATTTTTGACAAGATCGCTAAGGAGGCTTATGAGATCTTTGAAACCCTGGTTGATAACTCACAATAGAAGAGTGTTTGAGGAAGGCAAATTAGGACCCCAAGAAGTTTGGGCCATTAAAGATAACACCTTGGACCAAATAGCTGAGCTAATTGTGGAGATTCAATTGCTGGAAATGGGGAGTCAGGCTGAGGTATGCGTAGCTTGTGGAGGATTTGTACACATGACTCACATTTGTCCTTCTTTAAAATCAGGTGAACAAGCAATGGAGCAAGCACATTGGGCCGTGTGCCAAAGCATCGGGAGACCGTAATGGGGTGAGAGGAGGAGTTTTGCTCAAAGTTTAAACTATCAAAAGAGATAATTATCACCGACCCAACCAACCCAGTGCTACACCAAAATCTGGAATCACCTAAATTTCTCGTGGATAAATGATAATTATCTCAAGCTTGACTCAAGTGAGGTGGCCAACCCAGGGACTAACCAAGCTTCATCAAGTACTCAAATGGTTCCCCAGAGGCCAACCTTGGAAGAAACACTTCAATCTGCCATCAATGCTACACAAGGAAACCAAGAATGGAATGACAAGAGATTTGATTCGCCCGAAGCATCGTTGAAGAAAGTAGAAGTGCAAATTGGGAAATTGGCCACAAAGATTCGCCAAAGCCAAATCCAAAGGAGCAAACTTCCCGCACAACTCGAACAAGCAAAGAACATAACAAGCATGGAGCATGAAGAGGTAGTTGCTCGACCCTATCAATTGCTAAAGCTAATTCTTCATTGTTAGGTATAGATCCCTAAGACTTCAAGTTTGATGAAGCTATGATTGAAAAGGAATGGGAAGTTGTTGAGGAAAAGAGTGATAGTTAAGATCATGAGTATGAGGAATTGGAATGCTTGAACATGAGTATGAGGAAACAGAAGAACCACATGAAGATCCCCAACCGGAGGAAGATGCATTAACAACGCTCATGGAAGATGCATTAACAACGCTCATGGAAGATGCATTGACAACACTCATGGAAGATGAGGTGACCAAGGGCACATTGCCTTTGGGATCCACTCCGAGAAAGCAGGAAACCGAGGATGAATCATCATGGATAGAATCTAAGGAGGCACAAGTGATGGAGAACAAGACATGATTGCACAAGTCTAAGAACCCGTACATGCCACTACTTCCACTGGCCAAGAGACTCAAGGTCGAAGACAACACTAAGGATTTCTAAACTATCTTTTCAATGCTTTCTCAAGTTACTATTAATCTACCTTTGCTTGATTTGATTAGAGATACCCCATCCTCTGCAAATTTTTTCAGGGAGCTTGCCTCAAACAAGATTAAATTTGGACAAGAAGAGAAGAGGCATGAGTAAGGAAATGTGAATGCAGTTTTGGAGCTACCACCAAAGATTAAAGACTTTGGAAGCTTTAATATGCACATCACCATGGGAAAGGGGCAACGAGATCGTGGATTAGTGAACTTGGGAGCCAGTGTCAATGTGATTTCATACCACACATATAGGAAATTGGGCTTGGAGAAGTTCAAATCCACTTCTACCAAAGTTCTGCTAGCTGGCAAGATGATCAAGGAAACAAAGAGAGTGGTTGAAAATTTATTATGTAAGATTGATAGATTTATCATGCTATTGACTTTTGATTCTTGACATCGAAGGTGAACCGCCCGATGAGGGCAAAGAAGAAGAACTCTCTGTTCTTTTGGGGAGACTGTTCCTCGACATGGGGCGAGCGATCATAGATATGGAACAAGGAGAACTAATCCTTAGGTTGTGTGATGAACACGCCTGTTTCAAGGTGTGTGGACCGCCTCCTAGCCCTCTCAAAAGAGGATTATTCTAATGTTACTACTACTACTTCTTCCCGGATAGGTGAGCTAGGTAAGCACCATTTGAAGCATCGTCCTAAAGATGATCTTGAGAAGACCGTTCATCTTGATCTTATTTGATTCCAAACTGCAAAGTCGAGCTAGAGACTATAAACATGCATTGCTTGGGAGGCAACACATGAATATAATTATGTATTTTTTTATATCTCTTTGTTTGAAGTTTAATTTTCTTTCTTCTTTTGTTGGACATCTAGGGTTTGTGAGGGGTAACCTCCGAAAGCCTAGAGAGCAGTTTTATCGATGGTGCCATTTTTCGTTCACAACCACCACCAGAAGATTGAAGATTATGAACTATGATATCTTTTTGAATCATGATTGATTCCAGCGCCGTTTTCTTCATTTGTGTTAAACTTTGTTTTTACTTCATTTGTCAAACTGGATGTTGTATCGTTACTTGGTTATGTCTTCTTCCCTATCTTGGTTATACACTAGAGGACTAGTGTTTGTTAGTGTTTTTTTTTTTTTTTTTGTGTGTGTGTGTCGGGGGTGGGGGTGGGGAGGGGGGCATTGATGTGAACCTTAAAAAATTTCATCACTTTTGTTGACTATTCAAGCTTGCACTAACGCTATGCCTAGATTACAATCCCTGTTTTTGTGTCGATCCTTTCACTTAGGTTGGAAATTGAACTTAAAATAGTTGGGTCCATGCAAGGTACATCTAGAACAACTAGTTGATGGATTGTTATCATTTCTATGTTAGCATCAACTTTATTGTTTTCCTGAATCACATTCATGGTCAACTAGGCCTAGTTGATGGATGGCAAGTCAATGCATAACATAGAGTTTGAACCATGATTTAAGTGCATTTATTTTCTATACTCTCATACATCGTTTACGAGAGTAAGTGAATGAAGATATATAAGTTTCTTTCTTTCATTGATTTTGAGAAATGGTGTGTTGCTGCTTACAGAACCTTTTCCCTCTTTTTATTAGAAGATTGTGGAATTTTGTTCTTACACTTGGTAGATCACAAGCATTACTTTGATAGGAGGGATGATGAACTTTGAAAGAAAATAGGGTATGTTACCCCTCATATGATCATCCCCTTTATTACTTAAATTGGCATAAGTCTTGTGATTTGTATAAAGGTGTCAAATATTTTTCAATAGTTCCATACATGGTATTTGGCACTGTTGTTGATTCTCCATGAAAATGAAAAGAAAAAGGAGAGAGACTTCATAAAAAAAAAGTGAAGAAGGGATGAAAGAAAAAAAAAGATGAGAAATTATGTGTAAAAGGCCAAAGACCATGTATTACCAGTTGATGCCTATCTTTCTAGCTTAACTCCATGTCTTGTTCTCCTTTTATGTCTAGTATTAGGCCTTGAATACAGCATTGATTGCCTATCTCATTGTCAATCCTTATTAAGATTCTTGTCACCCCACAGAACCATTTGGTTGAGTGCATTTTATGTCTGCTTCTAACTCCACAACACGAGAATCCCTCACCTAAACACTAGCCCTTATTTGTGAGAGGGTAGAGTTGAGTCTTAAAACTTGGAACATTCTTGGCTCTTATGCATTGAGTGATTTGTGAATTGTTTGGTATGGCCTAGTGCACACACACATTATTAAGGATTGCATGATAAGTGGCCGACATGTAGGTTGTGACCTTTCATATAGGCTTAAGGCTTGAACATGTTCTTCTATGGACCTTATATACCTCTAAGAAGTTATTTGCATCTCACATAGGGACGGTTAGAAGTGCAAAATGGCAAAGTACTTAGACCTCTAGCATGCTTGTTGAGTCTTGCTTTTACTTGAAGACAAGCAAAACTTAGGTTTGGAATGATTTGGTTTTGTACCAATTAATCTCAAAGTCTTTTACTCTATCTTTTGTTTGTTTTTTAGTAATTATTGCATCTTTCGTGCTCATTTTACTTCTTTTACTTTTAAATGTGTTTTAGTTGTCTTGGAGATGATTGTTGTGAAAAAGGAGATTAAAATGAGTAAGAAATGGCTAAGAAAGGAAATAGGAGCTTCAAAGAGTTTGGAGCCTATCACTATTGAGTTGGCCCCCACTTGAAACAAGCGTAAAATGGTTGTAGTGTGTTTGGCGCCCGCCACCATGGATTACGGCGCATGCCATCGAATGGCAAAAGCTTTCCAAAGAAGATTATGACGCCCGTCGATAATGAGCATGGTGCACGCCACAGACTACCAGTGCCTCACCATAGAAGAGTTTGGCGCCCACCAATGATGAGACTGGGGCATGCCAAGGACCACCAATAACATTCCAATGCAGACCCCGCCCCCACCAGTTCCAAACTTGGCATATGCCGTCAACCAGCAGAAGCCACCAAACCATATTTCTAGCAGCTGCCAAAGACCAATCCATGATTTTGGCTGCCACGACTTACCTTCAGATGCTCGCCATATGTGCAAAGATAAGCGGGAAAAGGGGATTTTTTGGGGAAAAAAAATACTATTTTCCCCCATTCCAAACCTAGTTCTGTAAATATATTAAACTCTAGATTTTTCATAAGTTTTTCATTCTCTATAACTACCATTTCTCTCTCTATATTACTCTTTCCTTGAGGGCATATCTCTTTACGGTTTTTGCATTTACTTATTGCAATTCATTGCATCTAAGAGAAGAGAATTGGTGTTTGCCCATCAACTCTTAACCCATTTGGATCAATTTGGCTGTTGACCGAATAGAAAAGGGAAAGAATTTATTTGGTTTTTAGATGCATTTTTATTGGTATTTGTAATATATTATCTTATTGCTTTCCTTATGGATTTGTGTAGCTAAATCTATTGTATGGGTACTTAGTTGATTTTATTTACGGATTGATGTTGGTGTTCGTTATGACTTAAGAGGTTGGGGTTGGGTCTTGAATATTGAATTGAATGATGGTTTGTAGTTACCCTATAGTAGATCGATCACTTCTATAGGAGACTTTGGACAATTTAGGGAACTTGGAGGATCGGCCGACCGAAATACGACTCCAAGTAGACCAAAATAACTAGGTACCTAAGTTAATAACGGCTAGGTAGATTCTTAAGTCCTAGAATTGACGCCCGTACTCACAACTTGAGGGATTCCCATATATTGAACAAACCCCTATTAGGAATGATTACGGGAAATTTGGTGACTCCCATGCACTAAACAAATATCCATAACTAATCAGAGGATAATCGCTTTTGAGTTGTATTGCAGGGATGTTTTGGATATTGAAGATGTGTCAACATGGAACAATTCTGCCTGCATATCTACCTCTCTATCAGTAGGATCCAAAGAGAATATGCAGCCAATAACAACAGTAAGGCCACCCTAGATTAGCTTAGCCATATAGTCATCTGAGACAATATGCAGCTCAGAAGAGTCCTGGGCAGCTTGAACTTGAATGCGACTACCATACTTACTTAAAGCGATATTCATGGTGTCATAATCATACAGGACAGGATCATGAAGTTTTAGTCAATCACCTCCTAAAATCAAGTTGTAATTGTGAAGAGGAAAAGTGTGAGGGGAACGAGAGAATTCCATATCTTGCATAGTCCAAGTAAATGTAGGGCAGTGCAACTTACTGATATGTCTGGTTCCATAGGATGGATCTCCTCAACCGGGCATCTTAATCTCTTGCAATATCCTTTCACCCGGTAAGTAATAAGGTTAGACTGGCCACTTATTGCATTGATAGAAAGCATACATTCATGTGTGAGTGCTAACTCCTTTGTATCCTCTTCAAAATCTAGTGGTGGTGCTTAATTCGTGTTTCACAAATCAATGATGGGCTCACTGGTCATGGAGTACACTTTAAAGGTACATTGGTGGTCAGGTACAAAAGGTGCACCACACTTAAAATAGAGACACTTCTCTATGCATTCCTTCATCTCAACATCGGTGATGAGCTTGCTATGTGACGGTGGTAATGCTAATGGTTTGGGCTTGTCCATAAGGTTAGGATGTGGGACTGTAACTTAAGCCTGTTTAGGGTAGGGAGGCTGATAAGGAACAACCTTATTTAGCAGTGAGAGCAAGGCATTAATGGCAAACTCTTGCTCTCGGGCTACGGCTATTGCTTCCATCAACGTCTTCGGATGTTGTGCTTGGACAGTAGTTGTGAGGGAAGGTTTCAAGCAGCCCACAAATTTCTACCGGTAGAACGTTTCATCAAACTCCATATATTGTATCATAACAGAGGTAACCTCTCTAACACGTATTGCAATGATTCATCCTCTTTCTTTTAAGGCACATGAAGTTTTCCAACAAATGACCTCTATTTTTAGTGTCAAAATGAACCAACATTGCCGCCATGAAGGCTTCCCAATTGGCGGGTTAGAATATACTAAGCTTCAGAACCAAGTGTCAGTTGTTCCTTCTAGGTGAACCCGCGCAAAGTCCATCCTTTCAGCATATGAGATTCTTGTGTAAATAGAGAAGAACGCATTGCACCTTTCTATCCACGATCGTGGGTTAATTCCATTGAATTTTGGAAAATCCATAAAGAGCTCAACCTCTGTCGAATTCACCCCTATCCATTTCGTTGTAATAAAAATTCCGAGTGCGATGATCACGACCTCCAAATGTATCTTGTACCTGACGGGGATTAGATGATCCAGGAGCTTGATTTGGGTGTCACCCAGCACAGATGCGGATGTACCAGAAGTAGTGAACTGGCCACTCCGATGGCTTAACTAGTGTAATATATCCCGATGGATTGAGAGAATTTCATGCTGCATATCATCAATAAAATTCTATGTGGCAGCATCGTGTATAGAGAAGTGAGCTTGCATTGTTTCTATAATCTTCTCCATCAAGGCTGGTGGAATATCTCGTGTCTGATAACGTAGCGGTGTTTCTAAGGTGGTTGTTGTTTTTGGTCGTTTATCCAGAAGTGCGTTTGAATAAGGGGCTTTGTCCAAGGGAGAGTGGGAAGGATTGGGAAGCGGTGGGATTTGTGGATTCTTATCTTGAGGCGTAAGGGTGGTGTGAGGGTGTAAGTTCCTCGTGGTGGTGGAATCGTCAGGCTTTGATACCACTTGTAACAACCCTGATGAAGGGTTGCCGGAGAGACAAGGAATTGATCTGCCTGAGAGAGAGAGTAGGCAAAGGATTGAGGAAGAAGAAGAATTGAAGGAGGAGATAATTTAATTCATTTCCATCATGCCCGATACAATCCTTGCGGCAACTATTTAAACAATAAAATAAACTGACCCAATTACTCCACTACCCACGACCCGTAGCTACTCCTTATAACATGACTCACTAAATACAAATTGACGCGACTAACTCAATACATTGCTTAGTAAGTAAAAACTCGACTAACAAAGCTAATAGAATTAACGAACTGAAAGATCAACAGAACTTCATCTCTTAACACTCTTCCATTTCGCTGTCCTTCAATTTCATTGTTTTTCTCTTCATTGACCAAATCAGATTATGTCTTCCTCTGTCTCACTCCTCTCTTCTTCTTATGCCCTCATCCCTTGCCCAATGTACTCTGGAAGGTTGTTACAAATTGTCAAAGGGAGAAGAAGGTTTGAGACAGTGAGAGTAGAGGAAGTTACCTCAAACTCAAAGAGAGGAAAGCAGGGGAGAGAAAAAATTAAAGTCTTCATTCATATCTCTTCAGCCCTTCGATGTTTTCTTACAAAAGACTTATATAGTCTTCTTTCTTCCAACCGACTTACTAACAAAACATGACTAACTAAATGCACAAACACACGACTTAAATAACAACAAAACGTTTACATGAGTTACACACCAAAAATTAGGGGTGGCCAAACGATCAGTCGGGATTCGGGTGACCGAATTTCCAATTACCCAAAATAAGTTGGGTAATCAGAAATCGGGACGGTTTTGGGTTTAGGGTAATCAAAAAAATAGGAAATCGAATAATCGGGAATTTTTTTACGTTGTAATTTTTTAGGTATTTCCCGAACCCGTCCCATTCTAATACCCGAATTCTCTAATTTTTTCGGAAATTCGGATTTTTGGGACGGGACCAGGACCATAAATCGGGTCCCATTTCTTATTGAGTCGGATCGGGTATTGGCAATACCCGTCCCGAAAACCTGTTTGGTCACCCCTACCAAAAGCCTCCAACGTCTTCAAAACATTACAACAGCTTCTTCAGGCGCCTCGGTTACCTGTCTCCCATTGCCCTGAAGTGCTTCTGCCTTAGTTGTCCCACTTCTCAGGAGAAATCTACCAGCCTTGGTGAGGGATGTTACAGAATGTTGTTTAGAAAACATGCGCGAAATGTCGGTTTCCTGCTTGGATGTTTTCTGTTCCGTCATATGGTATTGAGGCTGAGTTCTAGTTAAACAAGGATAAACTGCGATTTTCTCTGTTGGGTGCACCGGAGAAAGCTCGACAAGTGCAACATAATCAAAATCTGGTAAACTCTCTCTGAGAAAAGGCAATTCGGTTTTAGAGTGACCAACTGATTCTGCTGCAGCTTAGTCGAAGAGATTCTGAATCCTTCCGTTCCTATGGCTCTCCGACTTTCTTGGATTCTCATGGGTATTATTCACATTCATTATTCGATTGGATTTCTTACGTATTTCAAATTTTTATTTGAAGGATCTCGATTCCCCTTCTCTTGTTCAATGTTTTCCTGTGTAGTCGAATTGAGCAGATTTATTGTTGACGATATAAACGATGTAGTCAAGTCAACAATACATTTTAAGGGCCAATTAGAATTGAATGATGGATATTAATTATGAGAATTAGGAGTTTGACTACATGT
>JAOWBN010210560.1:0-25835 GCA_028565015.1 Pinguicula moranensis | reverse complement strand
GGAGTGGATCCAACTCACCCAAGATTTTACCCACTTTTATACCAATGATCATATCTGTTGATTTGCTACAAAATCAACGAACAGGATTAAATGCAAAAGATCTTCTCTTTCTTCTCTCTTTTCCTCCATCAAAGATCGGTTTATCTCTCCCTCTAGTTTATCTCCCTGAACTTCAAACCCATTTTTCCAAGACATGGTGCTTCTTTTGGGTTTAGAAAAAAGAAAGAAATAAAACCCAAAAAATGCCCTAAACCCTACGAAAATGGTGTACCGTAGGGTTTAGGGCATTCTTTTGGGTTTTATTTTTCTCTTTTTTCCCAACGAAAAATGCTTCTAATTCTTCCATTCTCTCTCAAATTCTGTAATGCCGAATTTAATGGCAGGTTCTAGGAAATCTTTTTGTATGTGTTTCTTGGGATTGTTTTCGGTCTTCATTTTTTCAAGTTTTAATCTCGACGTCCATCGCTCCTCTTTGTAAGAAGATTTCAGGATTTCTGTTGAGGCGTTTGTTGAAGAAAACGGAGAGAGACATGATTTTGATTGTCTTCTTTTTTAATTTTTTTTATTCGTTTTAGTCCTGTCCGTTGATTTTGTAGCAAATCAACAGACATGATCGTGGGTGTAAAAGTGGGTAAAATCTTAGGTGAGGGGATCCACTCCCACATATATATGGGTCGGATCAGTGGCCCCATATATATACACAAATATAGACACATGATCCTGGTCATCAATGTGTAAGGAAATCGATGGCCAGGATTAAATCTGAAACAAATCTCCACTTCTTCCTCAAAACAAATCTCCACATCATTGTCGGCAACCTCCTCCAAATCAAGACTGCCGACAACATCGTTTGAATAGGAATTCAGCTTAATTGTCTCCTCCCCGCTTGATTTGCTGCAGCCTTGTCCTTCTTCTACATCAAAAGGCAAGTCTCAACGATGGAGGGAGATACATCTTCTTCTTTTCCATCGTTAACCGTGTCAAAGTTGCTACCTTTCTGAGTATTTGCATCTCTCGTGCTATTCGGATTCCACGATTTCAGTTTGCTGTTGGGATTGTGGGTTTGTTCATAATTAGAGGAAGAGGCAAAATAGTGTCTTCTGTTGGTGGGTTTGTAGGGTTGACGATTTCTCTCCGCCATGATTCAAGAAAAACGCGGAGCAGAATGCACAGGATATACAAAAGTTGAACTGTGGATTGATTTCAGTCTCAAGACATGTATGAAGGATAAAAGGTTTCAGGTTCCTGATGTAAATGAAACTTCGTTAGTATTATTTGATATGCCCTTATCAAACGATGTTGCAGCGGTCTTGATTTGGAGGAGGTTGCTGGCAACGATGTTGTCGGCATCGATTTGGAGGAGAAGGAAGACGAGAGGATGGAGTTTTTGTTCCTTCCGATGGAGATTTGTTTGAGGAGGAAGTGGAGATTTGTTTCAAATTTAATCCCGGCCATTGATTTCCTTACAAATCGATGGGCAGGATCATGTGTCTATATTTGTGTATATATATGGGCCACTGATCCGGCCCCTATATAGATATATATACACTCGTGCATGTTTTCCAGAAAGCTCATAGTTGGGTCTTTGCCATTGTACACAACATTTGCAACTCTTGCGTAGATCCTCACTAACCAACAAGAGATATGAGTCGAGATTCGGGAGCATCGTAAGGCTACTATGGCCAAGATTTGGGAGCTTCTTACCAGTTTGCTGCGTTGCTCTACTCACAAGACCAACCGTCCCAGTAGCCCTGTTGACTCAGTACCATTGTAACCACGAGAGATCCTTCATGGCAAAATGGTCCTTTGTGACAGAATGATTGCAAGAGGAAACTGTCAAAATTCCCTCGACATCCGTGAGATGAGAGAGGGCCCTAGGAAATTTTCCATACGATTCTCCACACAATTTTCCTTGGTACTCGTGCAATTTTTGCAAGGTTTGGTTATGTAACCATTAGGGGTGGGCAGCAAAGTAGGCAAAATAGGAGCAACCTATTCCGCGTTCCGCCAGCGAAGGATGCGGAATCGAAACATCGGTCCTGCATCTGCTCGCGAAGGATATTAATCCGCATCCACCTACTCCGTGAAATTTTGCAGGCGGATGCAAAATCCACAAATTTTGCATGATTTCACGGGCGGTGCGGATGTGGAATTCGCGGATTCTATGTAAGTACATATGCCTATAAAAAATGAATAAATAAATAAAAATTACGGGCGGGCGGATGCGAAACCCCCCCAGAATCCACCTGCATATATTTTGTATTTAAATAAAAATAAATATATTAAATTAAATTCACGTGGGCGGATGCGGATTCCGCAAAGCAAAAAATCTTATTTTCGCAATTCCCCCGCATAAATTTGCGGAACACGATCTTTCATCTGCATCTGCATACATTCCATGCGAATGCGGGCTTGGCGGATGTAGGCGCGAGCGGGTGGGGAATTTCCGCATCCGCTGCCCAGGCCTAGTATCCACGGTGGTTGTCTCTGGCAAATCTCTAAGACCATGATTTGGTAGAATAGTCTACTCGGTTTTACCCATAGTTGGAGGGAAATTCTTGGACTGAGAAAGCCAATCCTCCTCATAGAGCCGCCAATTCCGTCCTGATTTCCCCCAAGGGTTCTCGAGAGCTCCCCAACTAGAGCCTTTACTGGTGTTGTTCTATTCCTCTTTTATCTTAATACTGAAATTTCCTTCATCTGTTTCTATATCCAAAGTTATGTGGATCAAGTTATGTGAGGTTGTGAGGATGTTGATCCAGCCAAATTGCATATAAGATGTTGTGATAGTCTTATCATTTTTTGAGATGAGTGAACCCAGCCTAACTGCTACTTCTATAAAAAAAAACTCTTCTCTCCAGCAATGGAGAGACCTAAGCTGAACGCGGTAGACGACCATTTAACAGGTGCCACGACCCTAAGGAGTGGAGGCAGAGACTGTTCACCGTATCATGATCCTTCAGTCGTAGCTGTTGATCCTCCACCGATTGGAGTTTTACAAGTATTTCCCCTTCCTCCAGACGAACTACTGCATCGCCCTCGTCTCCAGCAGAGTGAAGTAAGGAAGTAAGAGTGTCCAGATCTAATCGCGGAGCAGAGATACCAATCAAGCATTTTTATAGCCAAGAGGAGGCTGCTGGATCCGTCTTCAAAACAATAGGAGGCAGCTTGTCGAGGAACGTATCTATTAGGTGGCTCAATATCATTACATGATTATGTCCCCTAAAATCTCTATATGTACCCGGAGCATTATATGAACAAAATACACAATTCTATGGAACAAAATAATCAATCTTGCTCATATTGTTAACAAAGAATCAGAGCAGGACCTGTCTTCCTAACTGGCCTATGACTTTCATCATTTACCGATTAGAAGTGCCCCTAATTCCTGTCTATAATGAAAGAACCAAAGTCCGTGGAGGATGATGGCAACAAGAACGCACTGGCGCTCAGAGTGGTGAACCCCGCACCGGTGGATCTGTCGACTCAGATCGCCTCTCTTCTCACTCGAATTCCATCTACAAGAAGTAACCAACCAATCAAACTCAGCATAAAATTGAAGCATGATAATTACTCGCTATGGTCTTGGCTTATGCGCGTAGCCATAGGAGGTCGTGGTCGCCTACGCCATGTGACGGGCAACCAACCAGCTCCGACAACAACGCACGAGGAATTCCCAAATTGGGAACAAGCAGATCTTTGTGTGTTTTCTTGGATCTTGGACAATATTGATCCAAGTTTGGTAAACAGGTTCGCCAAATATCCTACGACTCGGGATATTTGGACGGGTCTCGAAACCACATATAATAGTGGCACAGATGTTCGACCTGAAGGTGCAAGTGAATCAGCAACGTCAGGGCAAAGGCACTCTTGAAGATGTTTATGGCGTTCTTCAACGGCTATGGAAAAAAATAGATCGCCATGAACCTGATCCAATGAAGTGTCCAACTTATATAACCATCTATGAGTGAAAGATCAGACAACCCGACTTTTTCAACTTCTAGCCGCTGTTAACAGTAACTATGACAACATAAAGCGGGACATTCCAAAAACCGATCCACTCCTGACAGTTGAAGGGGCCTACGGAACACTCCGGAGAGAAGCTGCACGGAGCCATATCTTGAACCCAAGCACTAACGCCGGCGACACTGTGCCTAGTAGAGACAATAGATTTTTCGATCAATCTCGGTCAGCCACCTCCAAATCTGGAAAAAAAACATCATCCCGAGATGGAGCTATTGACAAAAGTAAACTTTGGTGCACTGATTGTAGCAAATCCATCCATTCCACCAAAAAATGCTTCAAAAAAATTGGATATACAGACTGGTGGTATGAACTCCACAAACTCCCAAAGCCACATAGTGTTGCAACCACCGTGGGGCACTCTGACACGGTGACCAACCCCGACGGGAGCACAGATGGCTGTGAAAGCAATGAATTTGGTGGTTTCTCGGCTAGAGTTCACGGTGAACTTGGCAGCGGCGTGGCGAAATACACGACACCACACGGCGGATCCGGTGGGATGTCATGTTTCTCAGCTGAAGTTTCCCGTAGGTCTGGCGGAGTCGTGGAGAGAGACAAGGAAACACCAGGCAAAATTCGAGGTAACATGAGGCCTCCTGTGTCTGAATTGCCCTTAACAAGTAGTGGTGGAAAGATGGTTTTACCCCCGCATCGCCCACATTTACGAAAATGTCACCGTTCAATTGTTTCCTTATACCCTGCAGCCCCAACAGTTTGGATATTCGAAGATACACCCCAAACAGAGTTTGAAATCAGAAGATGTGCCCTCTAGTTTCCATGATTTTGATATACGCCCCCAGAAGTCTTCAAAATTACAACGCCTTCCCAGCCAAAACTCGAAATCACCGTGTGGTCCTTTAACTTCTAGACAAACTACAGATCACCCCATAAAAATTGGAAAAATGCAGAAAATACCCAATTTCAAAAATTCACATTTTTTTTGCCTGGATGTTTTCCGGACACCGGGCCTGGAACACCTGATTCTCCTCAGGCCATGGCCTATACTGCACATGTACGAAACAAAAATTAAAAATGGATTTTTGATTCTGGGGCCACAGATACAATGACATACAATGAGTGTGATCTATGCTCTCCTATGCACCCGACAAAAACTCATATTCAGGCAGCAAATGGGGGAGTCTCACAAGTCAGCAAGGGTGACTCTATCACACTATCACCAACTTTGAACGTGCCAAACTGACTGCTTGTTCCGTCATTGTCTTGCAGATTAGTATCTATCTCCCAGATTTCAAAAGAATTAAATTGCTTAGCCCTAATGTACCCTACTTTTTTTTTTACCTCTTGCAGGACATCCGAACGAGGGAGAACATTGGGCGTGGTATTGAGAGAGGAGGCTTGTACTATGTGGATGATGTAACTCAATGTGGGACTGCAGGGATTGTTTGCGGGACGGCAGACCAACAACTTGACCTATGGCACCAACGATTGGGTCATCTCTCTCTAAGGTATCTTAAGATTTTATTTCCTCATTTATGTAATAATAAAACAACTCTTGCATGCTAGACGTGTATTCTAGCCAAAAGCCATAGACACTCCTTTCCAGCTACTAAAATGCGGGCTACCCGTGCCTTTCATATATTCATTCTGATGTGTGGAGTCCAACTCCGAACTCGAGTAACAGTCAGGTTCGCTATTTCCTTCTGTTTGTTGATGATTTTTTTGCATATGACCTGGGTTATTTTTTGAAAAATAAATCTGAAGTTCCTCATACTTTTCAGATTTTTTATCATATGATGTACACCCAATTTCAGCAAAAAAATCTAGATTCTTTGATATCACAACCGGGGGGGTGATTCGTTAATGACTCTATGCTCACTTTCTTCCAAGCTAATGAGCTGATCCACCAAACTACTTGCTCTCACAGCCCACAACAAAATGGTGTAGCTGAAAGAAAGGTCACTCGAGCCCTCATCGTTGCTTCTAAGGTACCCTTGTTCCTCTGGTCCGATGCAGTTGCTAGTGCTACATACCTCATCAATCGCCTACCTACACAAATCCTTGACTTCTCTACACACACTTTCCAAGCATATCCCTAGCTTTACTACCCTCACACTTCCACTCAGAGTGTTTGGGAGTTTTGTCTTCGTCCATATACTCCGACAGAATTGTACAAAGTTAGATCCATGCTCCGTAAAATGTGTGTTTGTAGGGTATGACGTCAATCAGAAAGGCTAGCGATGCTATCACCCTTCCTCTTGAAAAATTTATACCACAATGGATTGTAATTTTTTAGAAATCAAATTTTATTATTCATCCCAATGTCATGGTCAGGAGGTAGCTATTAGTGATCCACTCCGTTGGTTACTCAACTCAAGCATGTCTCCGTCTGCTGTCCACAAGAGTTTGCCACAAGAACCACCGAGATACCTCACACGGATGTACAACCTGTGATCGAAGTTACCTCGTCATCTTCGTTGTCCCTGAGTCCTGAGGTAAATAATCCTAATCCTACACTTGATCATGGTATAACTGAGCCTATGCTTGCATAGACTACAGAATAGGACCTAGAGGAGATAATTCCCTATACATTACCTCTAAGACAGAATAGGGTAATTCAAGCAAAAAAATATGTGCCTGATCATACGTCACAAAAGGCCAGATATCCCATGATTAATCTTGCAAGAGGGAGTCTAACTGACCAAGCCATGACTTTTTTGGCTTCGATGTATACCATACAGGTACCAAGAACAGTAGCAGAAGCTCATGAAAAACCAGAGTGGAAGAAATCTATGGATGACGAGATGCAAGACCTAAAGAAAAATGGAACATGGGAAACATGTATACTACCGAAAGGAAAGAAATTGGTTGGTTACTGCTAGGTGTTCACTATCAAGCACCATGCTGATTGATCGATCGAGAGATACAAAGCTCGCTTGGTAGCCAAAGGTTTTACACAAACCTATGGCCTTGACTACTCCAAGACTTTCTCACCCGTAGCGAAAATTGACACCATCAGGGTGCTATTTTTAATAGTAGCCAACTATGACTGGCCTCTGCACCAGTTCGATGTGAAAAATGCCTTTCTCCATGAAGATTTGAAAGAAGAAGTGTATATGCAAACTCGTCTAGGATACACCAAAAATTTTATAAAGGGAGAGGTGTATCGACTAAAGAAGGCTCTGTATGGTCTTAAACAATTCCCCCGAGCCTGGTTCGGGAGATTTACAATGGCTATGAGACAATATGGATATGAGCAGAGTAACTCTGATCATACCTTATTTCTAAAAAAGAGAGGTACATTAATTACATGTCTACTTATCTATGTTGGTGACATGATTATCACAGGCAGTGATCATATAGAAATACAGAAAGTTCGAGAAAACCTATTTCAAGAATTTTAGATGAAAGATCTAGGAAATCTGAAATATTTCCTTGGATTGAAGTACTCAGATCATCCCAAGGAATCTTTTTAAAAAAAATATTTTTGATCTTCTTGTAGAAATAGGAATGATGGATTGTAAACCATCTGAACACCTATGATGACGAATCTTAACCTTCAATTCAATGAAGAAGCAACCCTAGCTAACCGTGAACAATATCAACAATTGGTAGGCAAACTCATATACTTAGCTCACACCCAACCAAACATTGCTTATACTGTGAGAGTAATCAGTCAGTTCATGCACAAACCCCAGACATATCATTTGGAAGTCGCTTTGCTAGTTGTAAGATATCTAAAAATACCGCAGGATACAGGATATTCTTCATAAAACACAGTAATTTAGACATTCAAGGCTACACATATGTAGATTTGGCTGGGAACCCAGTGGATAGGAGGTCAACGGCAGGGTACTTTATGCTAGTCAGTGGTAATCTCGTAACATGGAGAAGTAATAAACAAAAGGTTGTGGATTTATCCAGTGCAGAAGCAGAATTCAGAGGTATAGCACAGGGATTAACTGAGGTACTTCGGCTGAGAAAACTTATAGTAGAAATAGGGTTCCCAACACAAGGAACGTGTCCTTTTTGGTGCAATAGCAAGGCTGAGATCAGTATTTCAGGTAATCGCGTACAATACGATCGAACAAAACACATCGAGGTGCATCGCAATTTCATCAAAGAAAAACTAGAAGAAAAAGTAATGAGTCTTCTGTTTGTACGTTCTGAAGAACAATTGGCAGACATCCTCACAAGGGCAGTCGCTGGAAAGAACATTCATGATATATTAAGCAAGTTAGGAATTAGGGATCCAACTACTCATCCTGAAAGGGAGTGTTAGGTTGCTCATTGTCAGATGGCTCAATCTATTGTTAGGTTGCTCAATATCTTTTGTAATAATGTAAGGATCTAAATGTCAAGATCCTTACATGATTATGTCCCCTAAAATCTCAATATGTACCCGGAGCATTTTATGAACAAAATACACAATTCTATGGAACAAAAAAATCAATCTTGCTCATATTGTGACAAGTATCCGCCTGCGGTAGGCGTTGGTCTTCAGTCCGTTGAGGTCTCTCTTGCGTTGTTCCAAGAGGATCAGTATTCACTGAGCTCCCAGTTTCAATAACTCGATGTTGTTCAAGAATTCCAAAGTATGCCGAATTTTTGGCTTCGATAACCTGCAGCTGGAATGTACCAATCCAAATGCCATTCAGCTTGTCTAGCAAATGAGGTGTGACCGAGTTTTCGCTGTAGCGTACAAAGCCAAATCTGTTGCTCGGGTTGAGTACTCTTCACGGAACATGGAAATCAGTAACATAGCCATGTACGGAGAATGCATGTCGCATCTCCTCTTTCTGCTGGGATGGAGGGAAGTTCGAAAAATGGAAGGAAGACAATTCTGCACGAATCCTCCTGATATAAGCTGGGAGAGGTTTACGCGCTTGGGTCACAGGTTCTTCAGGATGCTTCAGCTTGTGCGTGAATTTGGGGCGGCACTTTACAAGGGTCTAGTCTCCATCATTATCAGGCGTAGGAACAACTTCATCATGACGAGTTGAGTGGGCAGGGAGAGCAGGATGGACGTTGTTAGAAGGCGTTTGTTCAGGGGATATTGAGGTGGAAGCCATTACTGTCCGACGCTAGGTAGAGAGAAGGCAGAGATTTTTGTGTAGAGAAAGAATCATTTTTTTTCGGCATAACTCTCTCTGTACACATTTTTATTTGTAGGTTGGTGACTGTAAATGTTATGAAGGAACAAGGATTTTCTTGGCAAATGTTGTAGGGTCTTAGTAACGTTTGAAAGCACCGTGGGCAGAGGTTGTTTTGTGGACTCTACTGCACCTACTCTCCCAATATGATGCGTGAATTTTATCCCAACTTGGTCAATTCAAAGGACAAAGTATAGATAGGAGATAATATATCCATTTTGGCCCCCATGTGATCAATGAGTTGTATGGCCTTCCATCTCTGGAAGAGGACGAGTTTACTCAACTTGTCAAAAATGATACTGACCTAGATGAGGTAGTCGCACTTTGTGCTCTCCTACTGTGACTTGGAAAATGTCCCAGGGGCGTTGGCGTGACCTGACCCATATGGGTGCTTACAAGTGTGATTGCTACTCCCCATGTAGTTGTGTGGTTACCTTTGTTTGTGCTCGCCTCCTGCCCAATAGCCATGCCGATGACACCAAACTCAAGCGACTACTTTTGATTTATTCTATTCATATTGGACTCAGTTTGGATGTGGGGCGCTTGATCTACCAGGACATTGTACATTCCTTGTACTTCCTCTATGACATCACATCACTGTGTCTCCAAGCTAGTGATTCCCTTGTGAATGATCAGAAGCTACTTCGTTCTGTTGTGTATATTAGATCCACCTTAGTTGACAAGATGCGAATTTACTCTGAGCGCATTAATCAGGCTGAAACTTCTGCCTCAACCAAGCCTAATTGTCCACCAGCTCCATCTTATGAGGAATTTTTTAAAAATACACTACACGCGAGTGTGCACCCAATTCAGCAGTGCAGTGTTATTTTCTCAGGTAGGCGTGAATGCACTTGTGTGAAAAAAGCATTTACGTGTAAGTGTGCACCTGATTCAGTGATGCAATGTTATTTTCTTCAGGCAGGCGAGTGGCGGCAGAAGGTAGGAGGGGATTACATGAGTTTGTCAGAAAATAGCACTACACCACTGATTTAGGTGCACACTTACATGTAATGCAAGTTTACGTCTGACTTGAGCCTTGGACTTTGGAGTCAATATTGTTAACTTTTTGGTAAAGGAAATCCTTCTCTACTAAATTGAATAATACTTCATGTAAACTTTAATTTATAGAGTTAACAATACACTGTTTCTGAAATTAAAGGATCTCTAATTGATCCATAATGATATCAAGAAATCATAACTAAAATAACCGCCTACCAATAATAAACTGTTTCCTAATTATCAAAGATATTCTAATCAATATCTTTAATAATTCATCTTTTCAACATTCCCCTCAAATTGATTACGAATTTTAGTAGTCCCAGTTTGCCAAATGAGTAATGATGATTTTTTTTCATGCTCCTTTCGGAAACATCTTTAAGCTCCTATGGAGATCTCTTTCCAAGGATCAACTGCGGTCTTTTTCTGTCATGCTCTCGTGGGACTTTTTCCTCAAAAACAACTTCTAATCAGAAATACCAAATTTCTTTGATATAACCAAATAATCTTTTCCTCAAAAACACTCCCCTCAAATTGATACTTGGACACCTTTTTTTTATAGTTAGTGTAATCAAGTTTTAAACTCATACTAGTGAAAAATAATTTATCCACAGACTTGATGTTTCTTCAACACTTACAACTATGAGAAATTTATCTTCTCTTTCAAGCATTTTTTCCGTCCACAATGCACAACGAAGAATCCATCAATTGCACATAATGGCCTTCAGTTTGACGAACCAGTTCTCAAATAAAGAGAATTGAGTCAACTCAAGAAAGCTAGAACCATCAAGCACCATTTTTGCCCTTTTTTTCCATTGTTGAAATAGAAAGCTCGAAATCAACTTCCTTTCATGAATTTATTTTTTCTTCAGAGGGATTCCTCCCTCAACAGAGTCTTGCTATAATCCAAGTAGCTGCTCCTAATTGAATTTTCATTGTCCAGAATAATCATATTCTCCCCGTAAGATGGAAAGCGGGTGCCCCATAATTCCAACTCCAAGAAGATAGTATCCAACATTTCACCACAAAAGCAACATTGAGAGATCTTAGCCTCTGCAACACCCTTTTTTTGCGTTTCACTTCTCTTTTTTAGAAATAAAATAAGAAAATAGAATTCATGTGACATTCGAACTGAGCTCATTACTTACAAAATTTTACATGTTAACCACTACACCATATAAGAATATCTAAAATTAGCTTGGAAATTTGTTAATATATATATACTAATATTCTTTAACATAATTATTTTTTATAATTTAATATTTTGCTGAATTTTTTACAATCTTTTTTACTTTTTTACACTTATGTGAAATTAATTTTAAGCATGATTTTTTGAATAAGCTTTGAATTTCAATAATTTATTTTTATAAGTTGCTTTCTACTATTTTATCTGCAAATAAGAAAACATAAATAGACTTTTTTTGGTTAAGCATATAATATATATAAGTTAATATGATTATTTTTGTAGGTAGGGTAATGAAGATTTTTTCAGATCGGTATTCAAGATAATTTGGTGAAAATTCTTCTATTTTGCGTCATTGATTTTAATATTTCCTTTTGAAACTGTAAGTCCCTCAAAAATTTGAACTTTGTGCTTCAGACACTTTAAACCATTCAACGATTTTCATATAAATATCATTCAGCGAGCCATATAAATAAGTTATCACTACATCCATTAGTCACATCTCAAGTTTTTCACGAATTACTAAAGTTATCAAATAACGAAATGTGATTGTCAGTTTTTTTATAATCAATGTATGGTCTTTAGGTATATCTCACAACTTCGTTTTTCTCATTTATTTTCGGCACAAATACCCATTTATATCTGACTGGTTTGATAGCTTTTGGTATAGGGATTACTGGTCCAAAAATTTCACGTTTCTCTAAAGAACTGAACTCTGAAGCAATTGATTCTTTTCATTTTGGCCAATCATGTCTGCTCCTACATTCCTCCGTATATGTAGGTCCAATATTCATTTTCTTTCATTATATCGCATGTTATATTATAAACAAAAATATCGTCGACATTTATTTCATATCGATTCCATATTTTTCCACTATGATATAATTTATGGAGATCTAATCATTTTTAGGTATCTGAATTTCTTTATTTGCATTTTTTGTCCCTTCAGGAGTGTTACAAATCTCCTCCGAAGTATTACGGGTCTCTGTTGAAGATTTTATTTCCTCTTCTGGACCATTCTTTATCTTTGCTCTTTTTCTTTTCAAAGAGTTTTTATCTTTGGAACCAATTGGTCTTCCATGATTAATGCATGAGTTAGACTCATTTGCTGTAGAAAATTATCATTCTGAGACATTAACTTTAATTGGAGCATTTGTAGCTAGTATATAAGACTTGGTTACCGTCTTTATGTAGGTAAGCACATCTGGCAATTGATTTGCTAAATTTTTCAAATGAACAATCTTTTGAACGATGGTCAAAATGTGATAGTGAAGATTCTTTTCAGGGTATTGTCTTTTCCAGCTATTTATTTTCTCCATCTAATGTTGAAAAAATTGATTCATCAAAATGACAAAAAACAAATCTTGTTGTAAATGAATCTCCAGTTGATGGTTCCAAATATTTAATAATCAAGGAAGATTCATATCCAACATAGATTATCATCCTTCTTTGAGGAACCATCTGCATGCATTGTGGATAAGCAATTGTTACAAGTACCGCACATCCAAATATTTGTAGATGGGAAATGTTTAGTTCTTGACCATAAATCTTTTTTATCGAGGATAAATTATTACAACTTATTGGCCAACTACAAATAAGTATTGTCGCATGCAAAATCGCATGTCCCCAACAGATACGAAGAGTTAATGCATAAGTATTGATAATCAATTGGAGGAGTTTAATAAATGATTCAGCCAAACCACTTTGTGTACGAGCATGTGCAACCGAATGTTCAATGGTTATCATACAATAATCATTGAAGACTTCTGATGTAAATTCAACAGCATTATCCAGGTGAATTTTCTCTATTGGAAAATCAGAGAAATGAGCAAGCGAATTATTTGTGCAAGTAATCTTGCAAATGCTAAATTGCAAGTAGTTAATAAGCAGACATACGACCATTTAGTTGATGTATCAATCAGAATCATAAAATATCTAAATGGTCTGCATGGTGAGTGTATAGGCCCACATATATCTCTCTGAATTTTTTCCAAAAATGTAGGGCTTTTTGTATAATGAAGGCGTAGTAATCAGTTTGGCTTGAGAGCAATCAACACATGAAAATTTACTGGTTTGAAATATCTCTTGGTTTTTCACTAAATGACCACATGAATTTTCTATAATTTTTCACATAATAAATGATCCAGGATGGCCCAACCGATCATGTCAAACTTTAAAAGTTTTAGTAGTCTTTAGATTTTTAACAAAATAAGCTTCAACAATTATTGAATCCAAAGAACATTACGGGCAATCTTTCTAAGATGCATTTATTACCTGAAATAATTGATGTAATGCATAAGTATTCTTCATTTATTCATTCATAATCTCAATATAATATCCATTTGGCGACTATCTTTAAAACTCAATAAATTTCATCGAGACTTAAATGAGAATAAAGCATCATTAATTATGATATTTGTCCCCTGTGGTAGTACAATTTGTGTTCTTCTGAGACCTTCAATTAATTTTGCATTATCAGATATTGTATTAACATATGGTTTCATTTTAGATAGAAAAATAAAATATTTTTTTTATTATTGAGTATGTTGTTTGTTGTTGCACTGTCAGCGAGACATGTTTCTTCCTCATTTGATTTGGATAAATCCATGGTTAGCCTTAATAAATAAGTAAAAGTAATAAAATGTACGAATCAAACTTATAATAAAGTAGCGATTGACCCTGACGGGTTGTCTCAGTGGTAAAGACCAAGGCTATCAGGGCTTGCCTAGAGGTCTCGTGTTCAAATCCTCGCTGGAACAATGCGGTTCCCGCTATAGGCAATGTGTCAGGGCCACGTCCCACGGGCTACCCAGTCCATGTTTGATCGATCCATGTGTTATGGGCGATGTGCATGGGTACCTAGGGATTAGTCGGTTACGACTGTAGTCGGATACCCCATGGTACCAAACAAAATAAAGTAGTGATTACTTAATAAATCAAGCATCATTCTGGATCTAGATAAAATACGAAAAAAACTTAGATATTTTTGCCACTATTCATTGGATCAGGGTAGGCAAGGAAATAGGCAACATCTAAATATGTAACATCATTGCCATGGAGGAAATCATTTTGAATAAAATTCATCTCTACATTCAGCATTGAATTTTGAACAAAGTTTGTCTCCGCATTCTTTCCTTTAACTTTTGAAACTTGATAAAGTTCTACAAGTTGTTTTGGTGTACGATAGGTACGGGACTAGTGATTGTTCATCTCATTCGATGACAAACATTTTCTACATTCTTGTTGCCCTGAAATTCTTTGTTGGGACCTTGCAAATTATCATTTTGTTCTCCCACTTCTGGTGATAATTTGTATTTTTGGGATTATTGCGGCGAGAGTAAGAATGATTTCCCTAATTTTCATGTCCACGACCACAACCACGGTGGGGGTCTTGGTTAAATGTATTCGCATTCACTTCTGGGATGTGATTGACGATTTTTCATTAGCAACTCGTTGTTTGCCACAAGAAGACACAAAATTAGTTCGTCGTACTTCTTAAAATCATTTTCATGGTATTGCTGCTGCAGGAATATATTAGTGGCATGAAAAGTAGAGAATATTTTCTCTTGCATGTCCTCATCGGTAATCTTTTCACTACATAACTTCAGTTGAGAACTAATTTTAAACATGTCAGAATTGTATTCGCTTATTGATTTAAAATCATGTAAGCGTAAATGCAACCAATCATAATGAGTTTTTGGAAGTATCATCATTTTCTGGTGATCGTGTTTCTCTTTGAAGTTTTTCCAAATATTGGTAGGATTTTTTTATAGTGAGGTATTTTACTTTGAGCCCCTCATTAATATGTTGAGGAATAAATATCATGGCTTTTGCCTATCTTGTTGACATCTTTATTTGTATCTTTTATAGTGTTCTTCGATACCCATAGCTTCCAGATTGATTTTTGTATCAAGAATCCATTCAAAGTAATTATTCCTGATGATGTCAAGAGCTACAAACTCAAGTTTAGAAAATTAGACATTATAAAAATATTTAATTAACTTTATCTCAGCAAGAATACTAGTAGCCCAGTAGTAGAATCATGTTGATAACGTGTTGTGAATTATTTTAATAAATATAAGCAAATGCAAATGGAAGTAATTGAAATGAGCCTAAAATTTGTAATGAGCATATGTTTCTCTTCTTCTCAACTTTTCATCTCTTATTTCTTCTCTTGTACATTTCCAACCTAAAATATGTCAACATTTACACATGCGGAAGGAATGACCGATACATTTATTACATTCACTTCCTTCTCACGTCACATACCTCATTTTCCCAATTTTGACACAATTCAACCATATTCCATTTGACACTCAAAACTATTCAACACTATTTAAAATAAATATTCAATTTGCATTAGTTGTCAAAGTTGTTGGCATTCATACCATAACATATGGATGGCCCTTCATTTGCTTTAATTGCTTTGCTTTATATTTCATTATACTAGTCTTTACTACACGTTCTGCAAGAAAATATTGAGTTTTACATTATCGGTAAAAAAAAGTTGGCACAAATATTTAGTAAATGTATTTTTTATCCAAAAAATTAATTATATTGTTATGGCATTTGCCAAATAAATAAATATCTACAAACATCCGAGTGTATGTTTTAGCTAACCAATAGTCAAAAGACTTAGTGCTAATAGTATCTCTATCTAGATAAGGTTTACATTAGCACTTTTAGTTCGACTTTCTTCGATTGTCTCGATGGTGCTCGCCATATCCCTATAATAATTGTAAGTCCTTTGTAGTTTTTCTCGTTGCTTTTTGGATTTTTCTACCAATGAGAATTTCTTCGTTCCAACTTTTTTCCAAATTTGGATTTGCTCGGCCGAAAATTTGGCCTGAACCTCAGATGAGCCCGCTTTTGGAATCTTTATGGATGTATTATTAAGTTAGATTGTTAAAATTGTTATTTTGGGTATTCATGGTTTTTAAATTTTTATATAATAATTTTATTCAAGTTTTATGCAGTTCTTTCCACCAAAATAATTCATTTGTTGGGTGTATTACATATTTTCGTAGCAAATGACCCTGGTAAAAGCTCTATATTTGTATTTGACCCGTTCTGTCCAGTTGCCTCCACGGGTGGATCCTTTCAGATAGACATGGGTGGTTTGGTTGTAACCGCTGGTTTTTTGCCGATTGCCGGTTTCTAAAAATGCATACCTTAACCTAACCTTAAATATCCGGTTTTGTCAAGTCCGGTTGACGGTTCGGTTGATGGTTCGGTTGTCGAAAACCTCCGGTTCGGTTGATGGTCTCAGTTCAGACCGGTTTCGGACGGTTTCCGACACGGTTTAAATCTGGTTCAAACCTTCGGCGTAACCGAGTTTTTTTGGGGACTTTTTTAAAATAAAAATTTGCTTCTTTCATTTTTTTAGAAAAAAATGTTATCTAATTGTCAAATAAATCTATTAAAAAAATTATTTATATATATTTTTTAAGTTTCATAAACGAATAAACTTATATTAATCAATATATTAATCTATAAATATTATTTATATATAAGTATATAATAATTTATAAATAAAATTACAGTGCACATATAAATGAAGTTACATTTACATTTATAACATAATACAAATAAATGTACATTAGCATTTATATTTATAATTTAAATTAATTTATATTTATAATATAATTAAAAAAATTAAAAATAAAAAGTAAGGGGAAGGTAAGTGCTAAAATTCAACTATAAATGAATTTTAAAAAAGGGTTTGAAAAGTTATAAAAGTTAAAAACTTATATTTGTAAAATTTTATAATTTATAAACTTATTAGTTTAGGGTTTAAATTTTATAATTTTTTAGGATTTTTAAGGTTTAGATTTTTTAGTAGTTAAAAAGTTATAAAACTTAGTTTTAGGGTTTGTACAGTTTTTAGGTTTTTTAGGGTTTAGGTTTGAAAAGTTATAAATCTCATAAAATTTAAAAATTTATAAAACTTATATAACTTATAAAATTATATAAGTTGAATAACTTTTATAATTTATACTTATAAGTTTTGGGTTTAAGATTTTTAGTTTTTTTTTAATAATTGTAGGGTTTTTAGGGTTTTAGAATTTTTAGAGTTTGAAAACTTATAAAACTTAATAGTTTATATAGCTTAAATTATATAACTCACGAAACTAAAAAACTTATAATTTTTTTTAACTTAATAGTTAAATTTGTATACTTTATAAACTTATACAAATATATATAAAATTGTATCATTTATATTTATATAACTTAAAAATATACATGTTATACAAGTTTTTAACTTTTTTTTATAAGTTAAAAAAGTTTATAAAACTTTTATGTTTTACAAGTTATTAAGTTTTTATGTTTTATAAATTATATAACTTGTACAACGTTTTAAGTTTTATAAGTTAAAAAAATTTATAAGTTGATAAGTTTTATAAGTTAAAAAAATTTATAAGTTGATAAGTTTTATAAGTTAAAAAAATTTATAAGTTGAAAGTAATAAATTTTTTAAATTTTTTTATAAGTTTATAATTTTTATAACTCTTAATACCCTAAAAACTCTAAAACCTAAACAATAAATCTTAAAACCTAAACCCTAAAATACAAAAAAAAAAAACCAAACAAACAAATATAAAAATAAAATCTGCCACTTTTCCGGCGGTTTTCCGCCGGATTTTCGCCGAAAAACCTCCGGAAAAGTGTCAGTTTTTTTTATTTTATTTTATTTTATTTTTTTGATTTTCGAAAAATATTCAGGCGGTTCCGGCCGATTGAAACATCCAGAAATCGACGTTTTTCATGTTTTTGATTTTTTTATTCAAACCTCCGATTTTGTAACCTCCGGTTTTTGAAACCTCCGATTTGTCAAACCTACGGTTTTAGCCGGTCCAAAAATCGACGGTTAACCGGTTTTTGGTTGAAAATGCCCATGTCTAGTCACCACCTCTGAGGGTTTGTCAAATACAGTGAACTAATGCCATTTATTCAAATCTCCGGTTTTGTAACCTCCGTTTTTTTAAACCTACGATGTAAAAGCCTACGGTTTTAGCCGGTCTGAAAACCGACGATTAACCGGTTTCCGATTGAAAATGCCCATGTCTAGTCACCACCTCTGAGGGCCTGTCAAATACAGTGAACTAATGCCATATCTGAACTTTGATCTTCTCCACGATTTTCTCATACTCGAATGGCTTCTCTCGAAAGTGAACAACATTCTTTGCATTCCATAAGTTCCACGTAGTGCAATGCCATATATACTTCCATAATTCCCGATCGTGTCTCCTCGTAGCTATACCCATATGAGCAATAAAATGAATTTGTGGGTCCACATGACATACATACAAGAAACCCATCTAGTAATATATCTCCAACCAGATTGCATAAGATAAGCAACAAGTAAAGAACACATGTGATGTGCTATCCAACTCACAATGACAGAAACTACAAGATCGCATTTCTGCCGAGCACATCATGCCGTGATAAAAAAGGTTCTTGATAGTGGCAAGATGCGACTGTAGGAGTCGCCAACAAAAAACCATAACTAAGAAAGGTGATCCCTTGCTCCAAATCGATGCAAGCACAGGTTGAGATGCTCTTGATGCTTGACGAAATGGTTTCTTGCTAGCTTTGCTAGCTAAGCAAAGTTCACACAAGGGCAACTTAATCGTTGTGAGTTGGTTGAGTAGACCGCACTTAGCTAGCCTGTTCAACCGATCTTAACCAATGTGACCAAGTCTAGCGTGCCATTTGGTCCGAAGGAATATCATTATTAGAAATAATTGCAACTGTTTAATCAATACTAATAGTAAAGAAATCATCTACATCAAGAACACAAAAATCATGTTTATAAGATCTGGATCCAAACAAACCGTCTCCGTAATGTATTTTAAGGCCTCGCAGACTGAAATGGAATGAAAAACCCAAACGTAATAACTGAAATTAAACAACAGCGAACACCCGGCACATAGATTGTGTCGTGTAATAGTAGTGTGTTTTCGCTTCGAAGCTGGATTTTGTAGGTGCCAATACCAATGCCATCTTCATGACTGCCATTCCCCATTGTTACGTTTTGTGTTCCGGCGCCACATCGATGAAACTCGACAAAACCATCATGATCGTTAACTACATGTTGGCTTGCTCCTGAATCAACAATCCATTTAGGAAAGGGATTAGCAACGAATGCATGAGAGCAGACGTACAAATGAGGGTTATAAGGGACAGAAGGTACCTTTGGCGGTTCGGGGCAGTCTCAAGAAAAGTGACCTCTCTTGCCGCAATTGTAGCACTTCACACGCGCAAAGTTCTGTCGGGCTTTTTCCTTTGGCTGTTCAGTTATTGCTTTACGTTGGCGCGGTTTAAGGGCTTTCTTTGTTGGTTTGCTAGGCGTTTGTTTCATTTGGGGTTGCGCCCGTAAGCGACAAAAGCCTTAGCAGGTGAGGCTGAAGCTCGTAAGCGTTCATCCTCTAACTCTTAGGTTATCTCAACAAAGGTTTTGAGGGTCAGGTTGTGGGACATCAATGTTTTAAAGGGTGTCCAACGCCTCGTCAGGTAATGCACATATCACATTATTGACTTGCTCGAATTCAAAAATCTTGACGCTGCCTGCCTCAAGATCGCGCAGCATGGCTCTCAAAATGCGGAGATGGTCAAGTACTGTGCGAGACGAATTGATCTTGTACTGAAGCCATTGCAGATGCATAGAACGAATCGTTGTTACTGAGGTCTGACCATATTTCTCCTTGAGTTTGTCCCATATGATCTTGGTCGTAGGCTCAGTATCATACAGGCTGAGAAGATCGACATGCATAGGTTGAGAAGATCGTCGTGCTCAGTATCATACATGCTCAGTGTCATACAACCTCAATACAACATAAAGCGTGCACTGCGATCCTTTTAGCCCATGTTTCATAGGTTGCTTCCGTTTCAAGTGGTTGATCAATTTTGATGTAGTCAAGGACATCTTTTTCGTGCAAGAAATACTGAATCTTCCTGGACCAGATGTCATAGTTTTCTCCAGTCAACTTATCACTGGAGGATAGATCATTAATCATGCTAGGGGGTGACATTTCTGCAAGTATATTCGAATAAGAGCATTAGGCACAATTTTGGATTATGTATTTTTGGAAAAATGGTAGTTATGTATTTCGTTTGAAAATGTCGCTAAGCTCGTAATCACGTCCTACATAACCAAAATTTTCTTAAGACCACCTAATTTTCATGTTTTGAAACATATTCATGCAAAAAACACATAGTAACACATACTTCCAAACGTATTTGGGGCAAGAAATTGTTCATCGGAACAATTCGGTGGTTTTTTGCTGTAGAGCATTTTTGGTATTATTTTAAATGTTCTGGCCAAACGGATTGGCTGAAATGGAAGTGTTGACGAACAACGTTTCCTTTTACTTAGTAACACGAAGTTAGAAAGAAAAATATATTCGAATGTATCAAAAGAATTTGAATTTGTTCAGAATTAATCTGTAATCGATTCGGTAAGCACCCAGGTTGTGATCTCGTACTAAATTTCGAATGAACATCTGCATAGACAGTGTTACCATTCCTTATAAGAGGCCCAGATGTCTGGTGAGGCCCATGTGTCACTCCTAAAAACCAGCCATCGACAACCTTTTATGAGCACGATTGTAGTAGATTTATTTTGAAGGTTTCAAAAATATTATGGTAATATGATTTTGATTACCATAATTGAATTATTAACGCATAGTCAATAATTAATTGTTCATTAATTTGATTAGATTGAAACAAATTCTCTAATAAAATTAATTTCCTAGGCATATATTTTAAATTTGTGCACTTAGCATATATTTTAATTTATAAGACATATACGCATGCTTTAAATTAAATTTTTAAATTAAAATTGTATCTAGCAAAAATTTAATTTAAGCGAAACATGCATTGCTAGGAGATAAGAAGAATTTAAATAAATTGTACTAAGCATAATAAATTAAATCCTAATTATGCATACCAGAAAATTAATTACTAATTAATGCGTACTATAATTATTTAACAGACATTTAAAACATTTTGTACGCATAGAAAATGTTTTAAAATTTTAAATTTCTAAAAATTTAAACCAAATTTAATGAAATGGGTTGCTTTCGTATCCCATATATATAAAAAGGGTTGGAATGGGCCTGTTCGCGGCCCATATTCCACTTGGGTTCTCCATTTGGGCCGTTTTAGCGGCCCAAAATCGAGAACAGATTCGCTGGTCGGAACCAACGGATTGGTGCGGCTGATAGGTTTGACTGACCTGCCCGAGTTTAATTTATTTTTTATTTTTTAATAATAATAAAAATAAATAAAATAAAATGAGGGTCGCGGGATTAGGGTTTTGTACTCGAAACCCAAATGCGGCGGGCGAAGGTGTCCTTGGCCCACCTGCGCCTCCCGCCGGAAAATCCGGCGGGTTACCTTATGAAATTACGGATTTCAGCGATTTGTTGCCTTATCGTGTGATTTGTTTCCAATTTTTTTGCTTGATTGCTGTGATCTTCGCCTTCGCCTGCCAATTTCTGCTCGATTTTGACTCGCCGTCGTGTCGTCGCCGTTTTTTCGCAGTCCAAATAATGAATGAAGCCGCAGGGAGAGATGTTTTTCGGTGTTTATGGTCTAGGGCAGTCGAAAAAATGCCATTTTTCTCCGTGAAAAGTGAAGTTTTCGGGGAAAAATGCGCTCAGTTGGCGGCCCGTGAGGCCGTGACTCACATGTGCTGCCCTGGGCGGCGTCTTCCGCCGATCCGTGGCTGAGTCCAAAGCCTGCACCGAAAAATGGGTCCTTCCCGTGGTCCACGCATCGTCGTGCGCCGTGGTGGTGGCACGTGAACTGCACACGCCGCCCGCAATGTGTCTGATGGACGGTGGCGACGAAAATGCAGCGGCGGCACAACAAATGCCAGGATCTGGCACGGCGCGTGACACACACTCGCCTCCATGCCAGATCTGCTATTTTCACGGCGGCGTGTGACAGGCACGCGCCGTCGTGAAATTTGCGACGGTTTCACGGCGGCAGCGGCGTTTCGCAGTTTTGACCGGAAAAAAATACGACAAAAGCAGATAATTATTTGAACGAATCAGATAATAGTAATAAAGAAAATTAACGAATTAAATCAGATCCTGGATTGGCTCTGATACCACTGATGTTCATAGAACGTATCTATTCGTATAATTCATTTAAGTACGAATATGGACTCGTACCTGATTGATGCGGAAGCTGTGTCTGAACCGTAATCTCCTGGACTGAAGTAATCGCGTTGAAGGGGCTATAAAAGTCCCTTTGGAATCCACAAACCAAATCTCTTCCCGAGGGTGATTGGGAACAAGCAGAAATAAAACTTATATTTTTGGTTCTCAACGCATAAGAGTTGTGAGAAATTGTATTGTTAATCTCCGTGGACACATAGCCTTTATATAGAGATTTAACTGGGTAGTTAGATAAGCTTTTGGTTAGGTGGGCTTTATGTTTAATTAGTTAATTAAACGAATTAATCAAATAATTAATCCAACACGGCAGACCGTCGTTGTGCTCACCGATGAGCTTCCTCCCCAATCGTGTTTGTTGGTTTCCTCCTTGTTGATCTCTAGATCTGCGTGAATGCGAGCTTCCAGGAGAGAATTCATCCCCATGCCAACTTCCACCACCTCTTAATTAAATTTCCAGCGAACTGTCCCATGGAGGATACCGATTTGGAGGAAGAGTCAGGCAGGGCCATCATGGATTTCTCGTGCCGGCAAGAATCGAAGCATAAAAAGAACTAAGGGAAATCCCAAAATACGGGTGAAAACAAAAATATATATAGGATGACATTGTTGTAAATAAGTAATAACAACAAGGGTAATTCGTAAATAGGATGTCATGATTGCTTGGGTCATTTTAAATCTAGACATTGATGTATGTATTGGTAATCAACCATTATTCGGCTACAGGACTAGGGCACTGGATCGCAAACCTTCGACACGGAAGTAAAAATGTGTGTACCCAACACGTTGTGCGTGCGGATAAATATAGTATTCCTGCAGTTATCACATAATTATCTCTCGACCAAACTGGCCCAAAATGGGCTATTGTAGCATGAAAAAAATTCAAGAATCTATATATTTCTTTACCATGTTTACATAATAACAATTGCAGCAAAAGTAGAGAATATCACAACTTAGAAAGATGCGCTCTCACCAAAGGCAACCACTTACATCCTCATTGAAACACAATATGAAATACATATGAAAATTTGATCTTTGTAAAGTCAGTGAAGGTAAATATATATGCTGTTAAGTATGTACTAAGACACAGACTAACATAAAGAACATAAAGAAAGAAAATACTACACACGGTGATTAAGCAGTTCGATATCAACCACCTAATCTGCAAACCCTTCTCTATTATAGGTGATTTCGCTATTCATTTTTGTAGATAATACAATTTCTCACAATTCACTCACCCCCATGATATCAGAATTGTTTTCACTCATGTATAATCCTATACAAAAAGGTTTTACCCAAACCTATATAATGTAAAACCCAACAAGATCCATGTAGAACAATTGATAAGAGGCAAATCCATGTGATTCCTACCTCACACTCCTTTGTCAATCTTTTTTCTCCAATGGGCTTGCACACACTCCCTGAAATACTCGATCACACCTAGTGACAACTTTCGCAGAATGTTCAACTCACGTATTTATGTAGATCTCTAAGCTTGTAGATGTATTTGGATTCTTCCATGGTAAAAATAGAGACGAGTGGCGTAGATGTTGATAAGTGGGTTTTGTCCCAACTTATAACTGACTTTTATGCTTATATCTCGCAAATCCTCAAAAGATAAAAGTGCATTTCATACCTCTTTTCTCGTGTTTTGGAAGACTTCAATGAATTGGTCAGACAAAGACAAAAAATAGAGGATGAATTAACAACAATCGCAAGGTCATAGCCCCAAATCCTACATGCCGCAACTACAGCCAGAACATCACCTCATATTTTGGCAGGAAAAGAGACAAACCCTACGTGCACATGAAGTAATGGCGATCCACACAACACCACTAGCCAAGGGAAGTGACCCACCACAAGAGAAGGATGTGAAGACCAATGGCATGACCGTGGGAGATCCTACCGTACATGAAGTAAGGTACGGAGGGCAAGAGGGTGACCAAAGACCCATTACATTGGCCACAAGGGCCTATGACTAGATCACGTGCAAGGAGGTTTAAAGATAGCCTCATGGGCTTGATACAAAAACTTGGACATGAAATTACATTTCATGATGACATTGTCCCAACTTTATCTAATTGGGCCAATGGACAACTTACATGGCTCAAGAGGCATGGCCTCATTAGAGTTCGACCAAGCACTACCACCTTGTGGTCCACATGGCCCAATTACATCAACCATCATCAACCAAGCCAGGGGAAGTGAAGTCCACGGTCAAAGGGTGTCATTAAGAGGCAGCTGGAAGATCTTCGTCCAAAATAATGGAGCCTACACTTTTTGACTTGGCCCTTGTCTATGAAAGAGTCCAAGTTCGACCAAGACATTTCCAAAATAATGGAGCCTACACTTTTTTATTTAGCCCTTGTTCATGAAAGAGTCCAAGTTCGAGCCTATATAAATTCCCTTAGAATTGGAATTATGTGCTTCACTTTGAGTTTGAAACTTGTAAGACATTTGGGATCAAATCCTTAGTCTTTTTCAAAACTTTCTTTTACTACTTATCTATAGCTTGTTCCGAGTTTTAGTGGTAAGGAGAATGTGGTAGCAGATGCCCTTTCTCAGAGGTACACACTTATTTCCATCCTTGATGAAAAGATGTTAGGGTTTGAGCATATCAAAGAGTTGTATTTCCAAGATATTGATTTCCAAAGTTCCTATCTTGCTTGTGAGCGTTCTACGTTTAACAAGTTTTATAGACATGAGGGATACCTTTTTAGGGAAAACAAACTTTGTATGCCGAGGTGTTCATTGAGGGAATTAGTTTTTAGGGAAGCACATGGGGGGACTTATGGGCCATCTTGTGATGGTAAAAACTCTAAGTGTTTTGCAAGAACATTTTTACTCGCCATTCATGAAAAAAGATGTGGAAAGAATATGTGAACAATGCTTAACATGTAGGCAAGCCAAGTCCAAATTGAAACCTCATGGATTATATACTCCACTTCCTATTCCTAGTGAACCCTGGACGGATCAATCTATGGATTTTGTACCAGGTTTACCACAGTCTAAGGGTGGTAAGGATTCCATCTTTGTTGTGGTAGACATGTTTTTAAAAATGGCACACTTTATTGCATGTCACAAAACTGATGATGCATCCCATGTAGCAAATTTGTTTTCTAAGGATATTGTTAGATTGCATAGGATGCCTAGGACCATTGTTTCAGATCGAGATGCAAAATTCCTAAGCTACTTTTGGAAAACTTTGTGGGAAAAACTAGGGACAAAACTTTTGTTTTCAACTACGTGCCACCCCCAAACAGATGGGCAAACTGAGGTAGTTAATAGAACATTATCAACCTTGTTGCGTGCCCTCATCACTAAAAACTTGAGAACTTG
>JAOWBN010210549.1:0-13963 GCA_028565015.1 Pinguicula moranensis | reverse complement strand
ATTAATTTTGTAGTATATAATTAAAATAGAATTTTAAATAATTATCTTTGAAGTACTTGCGCAAAACACCACCCCTCCTTAAAATAAGAACAAGTAGGAGAAGAATGAGAAGAAGGCCTGCGCAAAACATGCCCTTACTATTTTGGAAAACGTTGCATGTACTGATTGGGTATTAGATTCTGGTTGTATCTTTCACATGAGTCCGCATGAAAACTGGTTCTCAAAATTAGATAAATCCAAAATGGGTGTGATGTACATGGAGAACTATAATACTTGCTCAGTTGAAGGTATTGGCGTTATTAATTTGCAATTACCTGATAATAAACGTGTCATCATGTCTAATGTTAGGTTTATACTAGATCTGAAAAGAAATTTAATTTCTTTAGATGCTTTAAAAAAATCTGGTTGTTCATTTCATGGTGAATATGGATTGCTTAATGTGTTAAAAGGTGATAAAACTTTTTTAATGGCAAAAAGGAAAAATAGATTGTATTTTTTGGAAGGAAAATTCTTTGAACAAAGTGATGATTGTTCTTTAGTCCTGTCTGATTCTTAAAACACCAAAATGTGACATTTAAGATTGTGACATATGAGTCAAAATGGACTGTGTGTTTTACATTCCCTAGGCTCTTTAGGGAAGCATGCTATTTTTGAACTTGATTTCTATAAAATCTTGGTTTTAGGAAAACAACATAGACCAAAATTTCTTAAAGTTGTGCATTTATGTGTACACAGGCTTGAATATTTGCATGCTGATTTGTGGTGTCCTGATTATGTTGCAACTCATGGTGGAAACAAGTGCTTTCTTCCTATGGTTGATGATTTAAGTAGAAAAGTTTGGACTTTCTTTTTGCAAACTAAAGATCGAGCTTTTGTGAAATTCAAAAAGTGAAAAACTCTAGTTGAAAACCAAATTGGAAAAAAATAAAGTACTTGAGAACTGACAATGATCTTGAATTTTGGTCATTCCTTATTTGACAATTTGTGTTATGTTTTTGATATTACTAGACATAGAATTGTTAGTTACACTTCTCAGTATAATGGGGGTAGGTGAATGCATGAATCAAGCTTTGATTCATAGAGTGAGATGCTTGCTTGTTACTTCAGATTTGAAAAAACCTTTTTGGGGAGAGGCACTGAGAACGGTTGCCTATCTAATCAATAAGAGTCCCTTATCTACCTTAGACTTTAAATGCCCGTAATTTATTTGATTCGATAGAGACTAGAATTTGATCCATTTAAGTGTGATTGGGTGTACAGTTTATGCTTACACTAAGTATGGTAAGTTAGATCCCATGTTCCATAAGTGCATTTTTCTTAGTTATCAAGAAGGTACTAAGGGTTATAGATTGTGGGAAACGAGTATGCCTGATTTGAAAATTTTAATTAGCATGGATGTTATATTTAATGAATATGATTTTCCATGCTTCCCTCTGAATTCTACCAATACATCAATTGAGGTGGAATCAATAGAAGCTCCTATTCAGGTGGAATTGGACAGAGACATTCCCTCACGGGAATTTGTCCAATCTAAGTAACCTGAAGAAATTTAGGATTTCTCAGAACTTGATCAGTTTCCATCTGATCAGTCCCAACCTTCCACCTCATACAACATTATCCTTAATAAGGGCATTAGGAATAGAATAGTGTATGCTAGATATGCAAATTATGCTGAGTTAATTGAATTTGCTTTATGCTTTCTCTGTGGATGATTAAATTCTGTCTTTTGAACCTGATGATTATTTTTCTGCAATTAAGTGTGATCAATTTGAAAAATGGAAAATATGTTATGTTAAAATAAATGAATTCACTTAGAAAAAATCAAACTTGAAAATTAGTACCTAAGCCTAAAAATCAAAAAAATATTAGGATGTAAGTGGATTTGTAAGCTTAAAGAGGGCATTAAAGATTTTGATCCATGTATTTTTAAAGCTACATTAGTAGCTAAAGTTTTTTCTCAAACAAAATGCATTGATTATAATGAGATATTCTCTCATGTTGCTAAGTATAAGACTATTCATATTATACTTGCTCATGTAGCTTTCTTGGATTTAGAATATGAGCAACTTGATGTTAAAACTGCATTTCTAAATGGTGAACTAAAGGAATAGATCTTTATGGATTAGCCCCTCGATTTTGTAGATAAGAGAACCTGACTATGTCTCGCTCTGTGAAAAAATCTTTATATGGTTTAAAACAAACACCTAGGTAGATTTTATTCTTTTATGTGTAATCTTGGTTTTAGTATAAGCAATTATAATTCCTGTTTATATTTCAAGCATTTTGAAATTGCTTCTATGTTTTTATTGCTTTACTTGGATGATATGATCATTATGAGTAAATATAAAGCTAAAATTAGTGATTAAAGTTGAGGTTAAATTTTGAATTTGAAATAAAAGACTTAGGTGAAATTAAAAGGATCTTGGGCATAGAAATCGGAAGTTAGGAACTTTAAAGTTGCATCAAACATTCTATATACAAAAGTGGTTCAAAAAAATTATCTTTAAATATCTAAGGCTTGTTTCATTTTATTTAGTAGCACATTTTAAATTTAAACAAAGATTAGTGACCTAAAACTCTAAGTGAAACTGAGAAAATGAAAAATGTGTCATATGCTAACTTACTTGGTTCACTTATGTATTTAATGGTTAGTACTATACTTGATATTGCTTTTGTTGTGTCTTTGCTGAGTAGGTTTATGTCTAAACTTGGTTTTGAACACTGGACAACTTTGAAATGAATTGTTAGGTACTTAATTGGATCTGGAAATTTGGAACTTTGTTTTAAAAGAAAAAATTCTTAAATGAATCTTATTGGATATGTGCATAGTGACTTTACTGGAGAGTTAGACTCTAGGAAGTCCACTACTTGCTATTGTTTCTTGTTTTGTGGTAATTGTATTAGCTGGAAATCTCAACTACATCATGTAGTCGTTTTTTCAACTATAGAGGCTGAGTATATTATAATTTCTAATGCGTTTAAAGAAGCATCATGGTTTTAGGTACTTTTGAAAGAAAGCTGATATTTATAATTTTGTGGCTTTATGTTCATTTTGATAGTCAATTTGCTATTTACATGAACAAAACTCTTGTTTTTCATGAAAGAATAAAACACGTTGATGTTAAATTCCACTTTATTACAAATGTAATTTCTGAAAAAACTTGTGAACTTTGTTAAAATTGGTACTGATGTAAATGTTGCAGACTTTGGCACAAACAATGTGACTCAAGGCAAGTTTAAGCTTTGTCTAAAACTAATTGGGATGAATTAATACACTTTGTTTATTGATGTGAGGAGCAAAGAAAAATGTGGAATGCTTGCTGCTTATAGAGTCTATATAAAATTCTTGTAACTTCAATGTGGAGAATGTGAATGTGAAGTTACCTAAATACCTTACGAAGTGATATAAGCATGGTCGTTTATTGTTATGATCTTCCGACGGGTGATGTTATTTTTTGAGTAAATATGTGACAATTGTGCTACTTGATCTGGACTGTTCATTTGTGTATTATTCCAACGACCTACATGACATGCTGCTAAAAGCTGCAAGAAATGATCTGAGCCACCGTGTAAAGATGATCTAACAGTGAGAAACAAGGCAGTTCCTCGATTCTCCAACCACTACCTGCAAACTAATCCCTATCGTTTGCTTACTGACAAGATCCAATGGCTCCTAACAAGCGGTGAAAGGAAGATAATCTGGGTCGCTGAACTTGCAATGACATCGTGCGATCACAATGCCTACTTATCAGGATATATTTATGAGCGTCCGACCAACAAAACCTTATGGCCATGATTGATCTAAAGAAAAAAAATACATATTGTGCCTACTTATCAGGACATATTTACAAGCCTCCCTTTTGTTCTCCGACTTAGTTTTAGTAGGTATTTGATATCTTGTGACCTAGTGATACGCAAATACTTGATGCACTTTTTGTGCAAGTGTATGAGTCGCACAAGTAATAGAGTGTGAAAAAAGTATCGAACCACAGGGATTGTAATGATAATAACCAACGTTCAGTGAATTCTATGCAATTTGGACTAAACAACAAAGGGGTGAGAACTAACCTACAAACTGAAAATAGGAAAAATGACTAAAATAAAGAAACTTAAAACCAACATAAATAAATGGGGTATGCATGCGATCAATTCTTGGATAGGAGATTTGGAGCTAGTGATTTCACCATCTAGTGAACTTAGAAGGTTTCTTTCTATGCTAGCCTTAGAATTTGTTGTGTTGTTATCTAGAAGATTTTCCTCTCTTAGTCACTTGTCTCTTTCAAACTGCAAGTAACCCTCTACGATATATAAGCATGCATCTCTCGAAGTCACACTTGAATACACCGAACGCTTTGAGTTTAAGAAATTCACATGTGGTAGCAATAATCCCATAGGCATTCTAATATTGTGGGGATTACGGTAGATTTTACCATTCCTAGCATGGTTTGTGCCTCTCGATCTTCCACCATGCTTAGTGAACATCAAATATTAATCAAGCATGTGCAAGTTAGGAAAAGCACAATAAAACCAAATAGAAATAACATTTCAAAGAAGCTAAACATTAGAAACTCGCATCTAGGTAAACAAGGGTTACATTGCTCGCATAGACAAGAATTGTAGCCCATTGCTTGAGACATTCTAAGTCCTTAACTAAATTCAAAAGTGGCTACATCAATGCCCTAGATTAAAGTCTCAAGCCATACATAAATGAAAGTTAAGTTCAAAGAGGCAATAACCCTTTGATGAATCTGAAGTCGCCGGAGCTCCTCCTTCTCCATGGCTACTCTCCAAGTGATGTTGCCTTGTGCCCCGGATCGTGGAAGGATTCTGCTCCAAAATGGTTTGACGGAAAGAATTGGTACATGATTTCAGGGAGAGACATCTCAGAATCGTTCTCCTTCAGATAGATGGAAAGAATTAATCTACGATTCCAGGGGAAATGTTCCCAAAGTTTCAACCCCTCCCAAAATCGAAACTCTCCAAAATGATTTCTGTTTAGCTATCTCTTGCGTGATATCTCTGAAAGTTAGCTTCCTAGAGAAGCTTTTGAGAGATAGCGCCTTCAAGAAGCTTTGACTTAGTTAGCTTCCTTTGGAAGCTTTGAACAAGATATTTTCCCGCAAGTAAGTAAGGGTGAAATGGTTGCTTTGCAGTTTTCTGCCAAAATAGATATGTGGCGTATAGATTGGGAATGCAACCTGAAAATCTGGGGTCACGACCTTACAATCAAAATCCTATATTTTATGGGGTTTTAAAGTCTTTTCTCTTCCTTTTCTCCAAAAGGGCATTTAGTGATCTTAAATTACAGAATGAAGAGAAATAGGGAATAAAAGTGTGTTCCCCTATCTATATTGAGCCAAATTAGATAGAAATAGTCTACATAAAATAGGTATAAAATGGACTCATCTATGCATGGCAAGATTGTTCGTTGTTTCAAAGATTCATTTTGTCAGGCTATTTGAGGAGATTTGTAAGTTGTAACCTTTGGAACCAATTATTGGTTTGTTTTGGTGGTGGATTATAAGCAACGAGCATCCTAATTTGGATCTCAACATGAATGTAGTCGAAAAATCATTTTTCAGTGAACCACGAGTCTTAAAGCTTTGCGTCCTTATTTGCTTTATGTGTCATTCAATTACTTTCTTCTTTCACTATTTACACCTTTCAAGAAGTTACTAACAAGTTGTTGTATGGGCTAGATCTGATCATTAAATTCTAACATCTCACCTTCTCCAATCTCTCTTCTTTAATGGAGGTTTCACCCACAAACACAAAAATACAGTCACGAAATCAAGCTTTCTATAAACACTGTCAAAAACATTACTACATTTCTATCAACCACATTTATAAGATAGGTCTACTCAACATTCTACAACGTCAGTTGCGTTTAATTCTCTCTCTCTAAGAAACTTGCTCTGACTTCTCTCTAACATTCTAAAGTCTTTCTGTGTCATCTTTGATGACCAGTCCAAACCTACCAGAGGCGGGATCTGGAAACTCGCATCTCCATGCGTTCACGGAGGTACTGGACTCTGACATAGCAGAATTCTTGAACTGTGCTAAGATCGCAACCAACAACTCGATTACAAAATAGGAAGCAAATTTGGAAGAATCTGAATGGAAAGTAGTGAAATCACAAACCAAAATACGCAATCAAAAGGCGAGACCTCTACCGGCGTTCATCTCTAAACTTTGCTCAAAATCAATATCCTTCTATTTCAACAATTTCCCTCCTACTTGGTCAAAAAGAGAAATGTGGACAGTCTTTTCAGGTTTTGGTAAGGTAAGCGATGTGCACCTCCCTAAGAATGTTGGCATCTCTGGCTCTCGTTTTGGGTGTGTTCGGTTTTTCAAAGTACATCTTGTTTAAATCTGCTGGAGAAGCAAAATGGCATATGGATCGGCTCTTTTCAATTGAGACTAAGTATTGCCAAAGACTTTGGTTTGATAAACTCCTTTCCTGCGGATTCAAACAAGGCAAATAATGAGGACCTAAACCTAAAGGCCCAAATTACAACTCAGGTAGCCGATTGCTCCATAAAATTCTCACCGGATCCCTTGGCTTTGACATGGTTATCAAGATGCCTCATAGGAATTCCTTCTCCTGTAATTGACATTCATTCTCTGAATTTGGTGTTGAAGGAAGCCTGATATTTGGATGTTTCCGCAGTTCGTATGGAGGGAGGGGAAGTCCTCATTAAGTTAAGCACAGTGGAGGACCAAAACTGCCTCTTGACAGATTACAACATCTCCAGGAAAATTTGCTTGCATTCTCTACATCCCTGTCAACTACTTATCGGGAAAAATGGCTCGGCATATGTGGATTTTAATAAGAGAAACGCCACTGCACTGCAAGTACCCAGATTTCTTCAAAGACATAGCGTCTTGTGTGGGTTGTGTTGTTACAGATAGATGAGTGTACTCTGAATCAAACTGAACTACAATTTGCTCGATTGCAAGTTCTATCTAATTTGAATGTCCATATTAATCAATCGATAGAGGTTGAGACTGATGAAGAGAAATTCTATGTGCATATAATAGAGGAACAAACGCAGGAAAATAACGTTTGGGGATCCCCTGTTCTTCCATAGGTTGCTTCTAATTCCTTAGATAAGGAGATATGGCCGCCTCTCCAAAAGAATGCCATAGGTAAAATCATATGGCAACCGGTAAAAGAGCAAAGCAAGGATAAGTTTGTCGCCGGACTGTCCTCAAAAAATCCTCTCAGTGGGCTGCCGATGAAGAAAACGGTGGATCAACAAGACCCTATGTTTGACTCAACAATAACTAATCCTATATATGGAGTGTGTCCCAAAGATGATGGAAAAAAACAAGGAAAAATCTACTCTGCCAGACTTAGTTGACGCAAACAAGGGAATTAGCCAACTGTTGACGGAAGATATTCTGACAGTACACCAAAATAAGCAAACGGCAGTGGGCCAAACCACACCAGCAAATGAAAAATAAGAAATATTTCCCAGACATATAGATGGACTAATGGGTTCCCTGGAAGGCTACACAGTTTTGAGTAGGAGCCCAATAAGTAAAGCCCATGAAAGGAAATGTACAACATTATTATCTGGAGAACATTCTCGACTTGGATTATCCCCTCTGATTATTGGCGATGAGAACTTGAAAACTATTTCTAACTCCAGTACGGATCACAATAACTTTGAAGAATCATCACAAGACCCTTTTGGCCTTATGTCGTACATAGAATTATCTCCAGACTCTCTCAAAGCTAAGACATCCAGACCGGTCTTGACATTAAATTTGGTGAATGATGCAGATTCCAGACTATACGAACACTCATTGAAGATTAGGGAATGCCAGACAAACATCTTGAATAAGTTTTCGGAAGGCATTGACTCCTTCAAATCAAGACTAGGCGCTGAAGCTATCATAAATATGGCCGTTGAACTGGGGGTAACACCAAACTCTTCAATTGAAGATTTAACTCAGCGTTTAGTGCAAATGGAAGAAAGGGACAGCTAAGGATTCAACAAAGGCAACAACATTAAGAAACCCATATCGAAGAACAACAAATCCCCCAAGAAGTAAATGCGCATTATATCCTTCAATACCAGAGGCCTAGGGACTCCTCGAAAAAAATGGAAATAAAAGACCTCGTCCGGAAGCAACAAGCAGATTTCATCTGTATACAGGAAACAAAATTACACACAGTTAACAGGAATATTTGTAGGGGATTATGGCCGAACGATGACTTCAATTGGTGCAGTAGAGAAGCGGTGGGGGCTTCCGGGGGACTGATCTGTTTATGTATTTCAACTCACGCACATTCTGGCTGAAAGTGGCTTTCTCGTTGTTACAGGCTTATGGGGCCCTGAAGCAACCTTGGTAAATATTATAAGTGTTTATGCGCCAAACTCTGCTACAGTGAAAAGAGCCTTATGGAAAAAAATAGGTGGGATGCTGGAAAACAACCCTGATTCCGAGGAGAAAAACAGTGAAGCTCCTTCCTCTATGTCATAAATGGCACACTTCAACTATTGCATCATGAACAATAATTTGATCGACTTACCAATGCAGCAAAAGCGGTTTAGTTGTATACCTTGAGGGGGCTTATGATGCACTAGACTAGACAGATTCCTATTAACAGAGGAATGGATTTAAAAATGGCCTGATCTGTATCATTTCGGATTGGAGAGACACATATCAGACCACAGGCCTATCATCCTTAAATCAGAAGATGTAAGTTGGTGTCCAAAGGTTTTTAGGATGTTAAATTGTTGGGAAAATGAGGCTGGTTTTGACGAGTTTGTGCATAAAGAATGGTGTATTTTAGTAGTCGATGGATATAAAGTTGTGTTATGCTAAAAGCTGAAACAATTGCGCATCAAGCTAGGTGACTGGAATAAGACAGTATTCGGTTCAGTCCACAAGCGGGCGGAAGATCTGAAGACTCGAATAGGCATCCTAGATAACAAGATCGAATATGGAACAGCTTCAGATAATGATAGAGAGAGAAGGAAAGAGACCTGGGTCAACTTTCAACGAGCTTTACAGAATAAAGTAATCTTATATATGCAAAAGGCAAGGTTTGAATGGATCAAGGTGGGGGATAGAAACACTATGTTCTTCCACTCTCGACTAATGAGCAACATGCGCATAAATAACGTAAGAGTTCTACATTTTGATGGTGTATGGGAGTCGGATCCTGAGGTGGTAAAGGTTGGAATTACAAATCACTTCGCCAAACACTTTGCGGATGAAAAATGGAATAGATCATCACTGGAATTACCTGCCCACACTACTCTGACAGATTTGGATAACCAATATTTGATATAAGAATTCACTTAAGAAGAAATAAAGGAGGCTATTTGGAGCTGTGAAGGTTCTAAAAGTTCCGGTCCGGTCGGATACAATTTTCACTTCATTAGAAGGCATTGGGGTACTTTAAAAAAAGATTTTATCTGCTTTATCCGAGAATTTTACAGGAACATGAAGCTTTCAAAAGGAATGACTTCTACATTCATAGTGCTAGCGCCTAAAATTGCTAATCCAATACAACTGGATTACTTCCGTCCTTTCTCTTTGGTTGACTGTGGGTATAAGGTATTATCTAAGTTGTTGGCTTCTCGGATGAAGAATGTGATGCACAAAATCATTTCGAAAAATCAGACTGCATATATTGGAGGTAGACAGATCTTGGATGGGATATTAATTGCAAATGAAGCAATACATTCAATTAAAAGGTCCAAGAAACCTGCGGTGATTATGAAGGTAGACTTCTCAAAAGCTTTCGACTTTATTGATTGGAATTTTCTGTTGGCCATGTTATCCAAGATGGGGTTTTGTTCCATTTGTATAGAATTGATAAAAGAATGTATCACATCTCCTCACGCAGCCGTCTTGGTAAATGGGAGCAGTGTTAGAGAGTTTAAAATTAATCGAGGTCTACGCCAAGGAGATCCTCTTCCTCCGTACTTATTCTGGTGGCAGCAAAAGGATTAAGTTTGTTGATTAATAGAGCTTCAGCCCTCTCAAAGATTTCAGGAATCAAGGTAGGTGATGTTCAATTATGTCATCTGTAATATGCTGACAATACCATTCTTTTTGCTGTAGGCACTACCAAAAACATCTTGGCGATGAAAGGATTGTTGAGGATATTTGAGCTAGTTTCAGGACTTACTATCAATTTCGCCAAAAGCAACTTGTTCGGACTTAATATGCAACAAGAGCGACTTCAGGAGTTTTCCAATATGCTAAATTGTAGAGTGGCAGTGCTTCCTTTCATATATCTTGGCATACCTGTTGGTGCAAATCCATAGAGAACTTCCATGTAGTCTTCGATGCTGGATACACTCAAATCCAGAATTCAAAAATGGGAGTTCAAATTCATATCCTTTGTGGGAAGAGTTACTATATTAAGATCTATATTAACTAGCCTGCCTTTATATTTTTATCCCTTTTTTAGGCACCTAAATCCGTCCTCAGAGCCATAGAAAGCATCATGGCTAAATTCCTATGGAAACACAAGGCACAGCAGACGCTCCCCATCCACTAGATCAGCTGGAGAACCCTTTGCAGGAGCAAAGCAGATGGTGGTTTGGGTATTAGAGACGTCAGGATGATGAACACGGCTCTGCTTTGCAAGTGGTTATGGCGGCTGAGAACTGAAAAGGATATCCTCTGGAGCATGTTTATTTTCTCAAAGTATTACCATACCCAAGACGAGCACTATGATTGGAAACTGCTAACTCTTCCAGACAACACATCCACCTATTGGCAAGATATATGGAAGTATGCTAAAGCTCCATGGTTCAATGATAGATGCATACTGAACATTCGAGAAGGGGACAAAGCTTTGTTATGGAGGTACAACTGGAGTGAAGAAGGTTGCCTCGCTATCAAGTTTGACATACTTTATCGATTGAGTATGCAAAGAAATCACACTATACAAGCAGTATCCTTACCTGGTCAAGCTTTAAGACAATGGGACATATATTTAAAAAGAGAACTGAGAAGCAGGGATCTGATTCAATATAATGACCTACAACTTCTGCTGGATCGTTACAAAGCTTACTCAACAGGTAAGACAACTGGTGTTGGCTGAGCTCTCATTCGGGTAGGTACACTATCGCTTCGGCCTACTCTGCTATCCATTCTGTTTTAAGCAGGAATTCTGCAGCATGCTCTGATCTCCCATCTAAAATCTGGGGGAAGATTGCTCCATTTAGATACCAGATTTTCGGATGGAAAGTGCTACGCAAGCGCATTGCTACAATAGACAACTTAATTGCTCGTGGCATCAGTATTAACTATGGTACTCAGCTATGCGTCAACTGTGGGCTAGAAAAGGAAAACATGTCCCACTTATTCATTCATGCTCTAATGCTAGAAACTTGTGGGAGCTAGTTTACACATGGTTTGGTCTATCATATTCCAGTGATCCTAGTGTCCTCATCATTACGATTCACTTTGTGAAGCATATGCATATCATTTCGATTAAGGGGGGCGCGGAGATATCGAAAGCTATCTGGCTTGCTATAATATGGACATTATGGTTTGAAAGGAATGTTATACGATATGATACTGAGACAAGCATGCCACCACTTCTGGATTGGATCAAGCTTAACTCGTGGCAATGGCTCTCGGCAAGTCTTGTCACGCACCGCGGGTCCTCCATCACTGATTGGATAAGAGTCCCTTGGTTATGCTGCGCCATTTTGTTTCGTCGCACAATTAGACTATGAGCTTTATATAAACTAGAATAAATGTGTAACTTTGGGTGGGCTACTGCGTTGAAAGTATATTTCCATGTACTCCCGTGGCCAAGAGCCTTCTTTTATAATACAATTTTAATTACCAAAAAAATTAATTTAATTGTCATCCTTTTCATTCATTGCATATCACCTTACTGATAATACATCAACATATTTTACCCATTCCTATTCATCCCTTTTCAATGCAGGATAAAGATCAGGAGATCGAAAAGTTATTGATCGTTGACTTTGAAGTATATGAAGTTAGACTTGGCTCACCTGTATAGCGTATTTGTAGTTCATCTGAAGAGATCATTTCAATTGTAAATATGCACAAGGCATACATACATATACATGGAATATAATAGGGAAGATCTACTAGTTTCAAGAAAAAGGTTTTGGTGTAGTCATTCCTTACCAAAGAAGAAAGTGGATGAGGAGTGCCACGTGGTAGCAGAGGTGTCCACCAATCGCATGAAGCAGACTGGACAAACTAACTCTATAAAAAGGGGTGAAAATGGAAGAATAGGGGCAATCTACTGGGATGAGAGAAATAGGAGGGAGGGAGAGAAAAGAATGAAAAAAGGAAAAAAGAAAGAAAAGGGTGGAAAATATTATAAAAATAATATTTGTACAGAAGAGGGATTTTTCCCATACTCAAATAAGGAGTTTCCAACTCGCTTGGTCTTACTTCATTTTCATCTATTATATTATTTTACCATTTAAAGCACGCACGATGAAATTTGACCACATCATTTGGCGCCGTTTGTGGGAACGTAACAAAAAGCCCGAAAAAAACAATGGAGGCAGTAAACAACAATGCATCCCGTCATGCAACAACATTCGAAAATATTTCATATCCAATAACCGCTACAAGATCCGGCTTTACAGGTCAACAAAATATTTCTAACACAGATTTGACCAATTGGATAATGGGTCTCAAGAGCGAATTTCAAAAGCAAATCAAAGATACGATCTCTCGCTTCAGTATGAGTGGACCCCTACCTCCATTAAACAAAGCTTTGGCTCAACAGATGTCCATCACCTTGAGTAAAGCATTTTGAAAAAAAATTCAACAAGAAGTTGTGACCCTTGCGCCTGCCACGCTTGATAGATTACCCAAATACTTTGGAGAGACGGCCCCTCGAAAACATGTAAGATCCTTTACGCTGCACATGGAAATGACACCTGTGACAGAAGCTGCTGCGTGTGGATCTTCATCCTAACATTGACTGATGATGCTCAAGATTGGTTCCTCTCACTACCTGAAGAATCTATTTGGAATTTCGGAGAATTGGTAAGCCAATTTTCTTAAGCTTTTGCCACTCAACAAAAGGTAGAAAGGTCTTCAGTACATTTACTGAAATCAAAATACCAAAAGAAGCCCGAAGAACCTTTATGCAATTACATATATCGATTCAACCAAGCGTGTACAGATACCCCAGGTTTGTCTTTTCCTTTATGAATCAACGCCTTAATCCACGGACTTCAACACGGCTCCCTAGCCACAACATTGATGGATGAACCTCCCGCCACCCACAGTGAGTTGAGTGAGATGTATGGTAAACATATTCTTCACGAGGAAATGGGAGCGCCACCACACCTAGAAAGAGCTCGTCCACAAACTCAATCACCGCAAAAACAGTGGCAATTCGAGGAGAGACAAAAGCCCAAGCCCCTCAACACTGTAAAAAAGATTGAGAAAACCCCGAAATGGAAAAAATATCCAGAGTATCACACCTTTGAGATACCTTGCGCAAACATCATGAGAGATATCAAACATCTCGAACTCCTGAACATCCCAGGAGATGAGGCCCAGTTTGTGTAAGCAATATCCGGATCGCTATTGTCAATGCCACAAAGACAATGGACATTCCATAGAAGATTGTTGAAACTTGAAAGATGAGCAAGAACGACTGGCTCGAGAAGGATACCTGACTAAATGGATACTACATGAACCAAACGATCCTGACACGAGGCATCATCATGAAAATGGAAGGGATGAGGATCCAAAAAGACTAAATCGAATAATCAACTTGGAATTCGCATTTTAAGTACTCCAGATAAAGCGAGTTTACGAAATACTTATATGAAGTTCATGTTCTTCATTGGTGCACACACCCAAAAGAAAATGACGCTCCTAGGTTGAGCGCAACTAAAATGACGCTTCCAAGTTAAGCACAACAAAAATGATGCTCCCAAGCTTAGCGCAACAAAAATGATGCTCCCAAGTTGAG
>JAOWBN010210538.1:0-13964 GCA_028565015.1 Pinguicula moranensis | reverse complement strand
TGTATCTGGCATAGAAAATAGATGGGCAAGGTCGACTTTTTGGCTTTGTCATCGTCACAAAAATGATTCAGCCAGACCAGTTTGAAACCACACTAGATGGAATGTGGCTTGGGAAATTTAAGCTAAAACTCAATTGTGCTCGCTACAACCACAACACAACACAAAGATCCGAGAAGCATACACCACAAAGTTCCAAACTTGAACAACCATGCAAAGAAGTTGGAATTACGATACTAGAACATCTAGGGCGTTGCCAGTGTGGAAAGAAAAAGACTGGTATACACCAACTGAAGTGGAGAACAGAGTTTTGAAGCTTGCTATACTCAGATGGCCAAGAAGCTATCAGACTCGGTGAAGGAACGAGTTCTTGTCACCTTCATCCAACGAAAAATGTTCCTCATACACTGGGTAGAAAGAACAGAAAGGAGGACGAAGAAAAAGAGGTGAAAATGATCCTAGAAATAGAATTTTCCAAAGTTCATTGATGGAGCGAGGGAGATGAAAATGTAGGGGGGAAGGTTTGGATCCGTTTGGAGAATATACCGATCAAGGGATGGTATTAGAGCTTCTATACCTTCATTACAAGACGAATTGGGGACATCATATGCATTCCTGAAGACCATGGAGACAAAAATTTGATATACACATAATACCTTCGTCTCTACACCGATCAACATGTCTAACATCAATGTTGTTCAAAACATGTTTGTCAGTGAAAAATCTTATGTGATTAAGATGGTGGAAATTGTTAGACTAAGGGACTGGATAAGAAAAGATTGTGCAAATGTTGTAAAAGGGGAAGGATCAACACAAATTGATCCTTTCCCTTATCACCACAATTCTTTCCTTATCCAATCATTTGTAATTCTATAAGAAAGTAAATCAAACACTAAAGAAACATACGAATAGAAATCAATTAATTGGATATCAAATTCTCAATCAAATAAAAACTCCCCCTCTGCCAATGTGTGTAAATAGAACATCAGAAACACCAAGTGTGGCTGAAAATCATAGTTTTAGCGAAACTAATGAGAAGGAGGAAACGTGTTGGATGATGATGGGGGAGTGGAGATGACAGATGTCAATCAATCTAAAAGCAATACAGCATGGCATGAGAATGGACAACACAGGGACAACGCTCAATCAGTGAGTGACACCACATGTGATCAACCCGTTGTTAATCTTGTCCTTGATGGAGAAACAAATTTAGCCCCGTCGTGCGTGCATCAAAATTAGTCTAACCAATTCTCTCTTTTACTAGATCAAAATTACTCTAAAGAGGATGGGATACCACAATTTGTTAACACCCCCACAAAAGGGCCCGATGGGTCAGGAGGATTTAGTTATAGTAAAGGAATAACGCCCCGTGAAAATGTGGATTTCTCGCTGACCAAAAGCAAAATGTGAGAATACAAATTTCAATGAAAGGGAGTACCTTCGGCAGATAATGGAATGCCAACAATCTATGAAAGGGGCAGCCGAAGCCTCGCCACCTTGTATCCTTGCTACCTACATCTATAAGTGCTACTACTTTTGCAAGTATTATTTATAGGGAAAGTGATAAGATAGAAACAACTTTCTATTCTGATTGAATCTCATGGGTAAAGCGCTTTAGGAAGATGTCGTTAGATTCCTCACAAGGACCGACATAAAAACCCTGCTCGAGATTGCCCAAGGATCAAAATGAGGGAGCCTACAGGATCCAATTGAAAAGAATAAAAAAGACGTCGAGAGGCTAACACAGCTCCTTAGTGCAAAAAACATAAAAAGACTAGGAGTTTAACATCGATCTTTCACATGAGAAACGGGAAACCCCATAGCCATCATTCTCCTTGCACCGAGTATGAAGAGGTTGTTGTGCTCCTCAGAGAAAAAGGTACGACGGCCCCTCACACTCGAGGTATTCCACGGGTTCAATAACAGATGGCGGACCTGAGATACACCCACTCACTCTTGGGGAGAACACTCGAGTTCAATAATTGAGGGGAAGAAATGCAACACACTCGCGCTTTAGGTGTTTCATGGGTTCAATAATAGAGTGCGGAACTGAGCAAGACCCTCCCGCGCCCAGAGAAAACACTGGAGTTCAATAACAAAGGGGTAAAAACATTATGAGTAGATAATATTCCCTCATATTAAGGGGACTGATAAAGTTTGGGGAAAGAAAACAAGAAGAGTAATTATCCTTACCGCAAGGGGAAAACTCCTTATATAACATGGGATGATCGCTCAAAAATAGCCATGGAAACTATCTCTACTCTTGGCCGCAAGGTCGTGCGTCATTAAGATATCTCAACAGGCGAAAAGCAAGTGGAAGGAGCAAGTGATTCTTGCATTTATCTTATATCCCGACAACATGATTCAACAGTTAAGTGGAGCGTACAAGTGATTCTTACTCTTATATCCAAACTTATCATTTCCCAACAAAGGATTCGATAGAAGGAATGAACCGAGGCAAAACTATACATCTTTTTACACAAGAGATGGCGAGTTCTAGAACAAAGAAAAAGGTTATACAATAGTCAGAGTCCTACCAAAGAATAAAGAAGCTATGCTCTATCATTTACAATTTCCGTCCATTTACACATATATTCTTATAGAGGCTCATGTACCAGGTCAGGAAAAGATGATGGTAATAGGGGAAGCTCCTCGAGATCCCCATCTCTATTAGGGTCTAGTCACCGACGATCGAATTATGTGTTGTCCCTCTCCAATTGTCCTATCAGTACCTCCTAGTATTGCCTCCCTGCTCGGTCTATGAATTTCTGCATACACTCGCCCAAAGACGAAGGCACCAAAACACTCCTTCAGGAACTCCTTGTTCTTGTAAAACTTCATGGCATCAATCTCCTCCTGTTAAATTCGAAGTTGGAGCTCCAACTGGGAAATCTCCTCCTACACCACCTCAGCAGATGATTCCCGCTCAAGACGACATCTCCCAGATCGAAATTGCTCCAGGTTTCCGTATAGGAGCTCAACAAGAGTCTGGTTCCCCACAATGGAAGCTGCTGCTTGCACAAAAGGAACATTTAGCCTAAATCCAAAAAGATATATAGATATATATATATATACACACACAGGAGACCCATGTACCTGGCTATGTCCCCAGTCCATCGTCTCGTCCAAATTTTTGGACACCAAAAGCCCTCTATCCTCCCCCAATACATCCAGTTGAGTTAAGGTCGAAGGCACCAGAGCCCTGGGCAAATCACTAGTGGCCGGGGACTTTCCTAACCAACGGAGAGCTCAATAGTGTAACCTATCAAAGGCCTCATTCGGCATCTCCAAAGCCATTCCTGGATCAACATGAGAAGGGGAATTGTCAGATTTTTTGCTGAGACTCACTTCTGTCCTTGAGCCCCCCAGGAGGCCATGACCTGCCTCTGTAAGGGGATAAGTTACTCAAGGAGGAATACGAGGGATGGATGGAGGATCAATTACTTGCATGAGTTGGGAATCCAGATCGGAACCCAAGTTAAATTGCGCTAGAAGGTTACCCGAGGACTCTGGGGTAAGTGGAATCATCGCAAGATGGCTATTAGGCGAGGAGAAAGCCCACGAGGGCCTAGGGAGAGACAGTGAAGGGATGACCGAAGAAGAGGAGTAAAGGTGAGGTTATCCTCCTGGGGAGCACGAAGGAAAACATAACATGACTTCCAGTCCTCAGCCACTGGCGAAATCAAAGTTACTATCTTCGCTCCCAAATGAGGACAAAGTAATACCAGCAAATCGCCTGAGTCATCGACCTTCTAAGATACATCAAAGAAGGAGAAAACCTTTTTAAGCTTGTCTTTGATATAAAGAATGTGGCAGAGAGTTATGAAAGACACCCGATGGGTATACCCGGTAGGGACCCACTGTAGAAGAGTTATCCTCTAGTGATGGAAGAAAGTGCGGAAGATCATGTGAAGGGAAAGTCTGAGCCCTTCCTAGAATTATGTTTCAAAGATAGTAAAATACCCTCTTGGTAGGAAAGGCACTTGGTCAGTAGGCTTCAGAAGAAGCAACTCGTATTTCGAAGGAATATGGTACTTTCATCAGAGCTCGACCAACGATTGAAAGGTAAGTCTCGTAGAGACATATGAAAATGACCTAGAATTTGCCACCATGACCGACGCACCGTCTGAGGAAGAAATGCTCGAGGTTCTTGGGGATACAATTTGATTTCTCATTTGATGGTTGGAAGTCAAATCTCGGGATCTTCGAATGTGCAACTTGTCCATGGATGTTTTTTGATCACAAACAGAGTGGGGAGAAAAATTAGAAAAAGTCGGAATGAGTAAAGACGATGGAACAATGTCACAAACAATCCAACAATATAAAAATACTATTACCCCCAACAGTCCAAGAGGTGTGTAGAAGGTGAAAGGGCACGAAAAGCGAATCATACAAAGGAAATTAAAGCGGGAAAATTAATAAAGTTAAGGGGCTAAAAATAATCCCTTAAATTTGGGAGATTCATGATGAGGGAGACAAAAGGTCAGATACCAGGCCCAAGACAAAAGGACTATTCATGAGGAGACACCACCAAGTCACCCCTTAATGAAAACTTCATAGACCTTGACAACCATACTCGGACTCATCTATTCGAGGTCAACGAGAATCACCTCAGCCTAATGTCCAAGGATTCTATAGAAAAGGTGTCCACATACATCCCCCGACAAAAGTACGTTGCAGTCCCCATGAAGCCTTATCCACCTTAAGCTCCTAGTCGAGGTGATGAGGATGTCGTATGCCACTCAACAGATGAGATAACACACAACGGACACCCCTATCAAGTGGGCTAGACGATTATCTATTGCATACCTAAGAAAAGACCATTTTACCCATTCTAAACTCTTTAAATAGGTTGGGTTGGCTAATGGAAAGGATAAAAAATTACGGGAGACTAAAGTTGGGGCATTACTATGACTTATTTGCTCACACTCACCCTAACCCCCACTACAATAATCCACTTGTTGTTGTGCCTCTCCACACCGGGAGTTGTATATTGCAAATCAAAAGGAAACTTTTCCTTGGTCGCATCAACAAGCACAATACGGATGAATGTGAGGAACTAAAAAAATGAGATAGAGAGATTGATCCAATTAGGAAAACTGCAAGAGTGGGTTAAGAAAACCCTTGAGGTATGAAACAACTGACCCTAGAGTAACACGTGGAGACGCCCACCAAACCAGGAGCCAAAACACAATTCCCCTTGGAATCCTAGAGCATGTCAAGAACCTCAAACCATCAATATCATCAATGGGGGATTTGTTGGAGAAGTCTTTGCAAGAAACAGGAAAAGGGTAGTTTTAAGGAATGTCATGAATGTTACCTCGATACGAGCAAACCCAAAGCCTTGGTAGAAATACGATTTGGAAAAGAAGAAATTCCATGTGGCCTCTTTAAGTACGCCCTGATGGGGATTAGTGTCACGATAGTAGAATTCAAAGTTAAAAGAATCCTAGTGCAGCAAGACATATTGGCGGACATTTTATCTCAAGATGCCTTGGGCCTTGATAAAGCTCCCAAAGAACCTATTGTAACACCATTGGTCGATTTTGGAGGACCAGAGGACCAGTCTTTCGGAGCCATCAAATAACCTATCGTGCTAAGTGAGAAGCATACTCCGCAACACAAGTCATATGGTTCACCTTGGTGAAAGAGTCCTTTCAATACAATGTTATCTTCGACAGCTTCATGGGTGTCGTGCTTGCCTATTTTCTTTTTCCTCATAATTTTGGATGTGTGGTGTATAGATTGCAAGCTTCATGGGGCCACAACCTTGGATCCATAAACAAGGGCGAAAGGCATTTCTCATGTTGATGTTCGACGAGTCGTCTGATAACTCCAAAGCACCCAGGCTAGTTTCTCCGCCAAACCTCCCTTGCTATCCTCGAATGTTTTCCTTAGTTGATCGACAATAGTCTTGTTGGTGACCTTTGTTTGTCCATTATCCTGGGGGTTGCATACCGAGGTGAAGTTCTACTTTATTCCCAAGTCCTCACACCACTCCTGTATTCACTTTCCTTAGAATTGTGCACCATTGTCAAATACCAGGAAGGGGAACTCCGAATTGGCACACTATGACTTCGGTTTCAAAAATGCAGGCAAGAGCTTCGGCTTCTACCCACATGTTGAAGAGTTTTATGGCCAAAATTATGAACCTTTTTTGTTTGATGGTTTACGGCAAGGGTCCTACGAGGTCAATTTCCAATTAATCAAAGGGGCAGGCAATAGAAATTCTCCCCATAGTAGAGGATGCTTCTTCCTTCATTGTAGGCCAAAAATATCCCAACTGTACAATTCAGTGGACAAGAGCTCACCCACCATAGTGCACTTCCCAAAGGACATGCTCAACATTCTTTCCCTCGATGCATCTCAAGTATGGTCCTTCCAAAGTTTTATTATACAAGTCTTCATTAATCCAAGCAAACCTGTTGGCATGGGTCATGAGGTGGCACTGATCTTCGCCCTCGGAGGGAAGCACCTCGTGGAGGTGGAAATTTATAAGAGGCGTCTTTCAGGTTTCTCATGCGGACTCCTTTTCGATGAAGTTGACCATTAGAGGAAGGTTGAAAGTCGGGCCACACAGGATTTGGATATCATGTGTTTTCATGTCCTTGTCCTTATAGACCAATCCTACACAGGTGAGTAAGTCAGACTAAAAATTCTCTTCCCGTGGAATCTGCCTAAGTTCAAAGCTCAAAAATCACAAATTTCTCACTTGTTCTTTGCATTCTTTGAGGTAGATCAACAATGCAGGCTCCTTTGCCTCGAAGGTGCCTTGAAAGTGTTCTCTCACCAGCTATGAATCGACATGTGCCACAGTTTGTTATATACCCAATGAGTGGGTTAACCGAATTCCTTGTATCAAGGCCTCTTACTCAGTTGCGTTGTTGGTAACAGGAAATTCCAAGTGGAGGGACAAGGAGTACTGCAATTTTGTGGAGTTACTAAGAATGACTCCAGCTCTTCCATGACTACTCATAGAGTAGAGGTAGGCATACGGTGTGGGCTAAATGGGTGGCGGCAGGTCGTACAAGTTAAACGGACAGGTTGAGTTCGCCCGGTTTGTTGGCGGGCCGGCCGCGGGTTCAGATTTTGAAGCCACAGGATGACCCGCCCGCCCGTTTAGGGTTTCCAGAGTTAGCTTTAGATGACATTTCGCGAATTCGTGGCTTGTACTTTTTCTTCGACATTTCGTTTTTGTTCTCTTTCCCCGCCTCGTCTCCCGTCTTCACTTCAAATTTCAGTCCTTCCCGTCTCACCTTGCCGTCGCCGATGTCTCCGCTCCATCTTCATTCTCTAGGTTCGTTTTATTACTTGTAATTTGTATGGGTTTGGTTTGTGTTTTGTTTGTGTTGATTAGTATTTGCTTGCACGATAAACTCAGTCTTGTTTATGGTATACTGGTTCTGAAAGTTACTTATGTGTGGAACTACTGCTTATTTGTTCTCCGCCGTTGCATTACATGGTCTTACAAGAAGAACATATGCATCAGTCTCCTCCCCAACCTCTGCACTTTGTTCTGAGAATGAACAAGAGAAGTTGGCACTTGTATTCTGTACACTACTTTTTAAAATTCTTTTAAAAAGAAGTCAGTGACCTTAATCTTTCAATATTAGTCATAAACTGCATTTGTTTTCAGTTCCTTTTTCTATTCAAGTTTCAGTATAAATTTTTTTATCTTATTCTTGAATCATTATTAGTCAGTGACCTTAATCTTTCAAGAGTCTTGATCGGAAGTAGCTTGTCAATTTATATTTTTTATCATATCCTCTCCTTGTTATGTCATAGATTATACAAAGAACTATTGGGGTATCTATAGAATCTGAGGTTGGATGCCAACCGGAAGTAGTTAGCTAGTTCACATCCATTTAGAAGTAAATAAGATCTAAGCATCTGTTGTATTTCAGTCTCTTCAGTTTGCGTGATGCACCTTTGATATTTTCTTGACTAAATGCTTCAGCTGCCACCAACTAGCAGTAACTTGGCGCAAGTTAAGTTATTGGTAGCATTCACAGGAGAACCGGATGGGGAGCGTTGTTCTTAATTCTTATCATCTTATGAATTAAACTAAACTCCATTTATTTGTTTCTTTATTTTTAATTATTTAATATTATTGAGAATTTCCATTGCTAAATGCAGGTGTTCTACGCTAAGTTTTGAAAATGGATGATTTGCATGAGGATGATCTTCTTTGAGAAGAAGAAGACTACCTTAATTTGGATTCTATAGAACCTGTGACACAGAGCAGTAATACAACGGGTACCTCTAAGAAACCAAAAAAGCTCACGTCTGCTGTGTGGCAACATTGTGAGAGGTACCAGAAAGATATTGATGGCAATACTATTTGGAGGGCAAAATGTTAGTTTTCTGGTCAATTGTGTGATAATATGATTCTGATTCTTTGAAAACAGGGGTAGAAAATGGTGCAACGGTTTTAAACCGTACATGCCCATTTTAGAAACGGGCCGGTTATGTTCGGCCCATTTCTAAAATGGGCCAAGCCTGCACCGACAATTTTTTTCAAAACGGGCGGTGCGTGCCATTTGAAACGGCACGTTAACCTGTCACGGGCAACCCGCACCGCCCGTATGCCTACCACTACAGGAAATCCCATGTTGGCAACAGTCTAGCTGAAAAACTACCTCCCCAAGAATATTAGTAATCATCTCCTCAGTTTCATAACTTGTTTTATTTAAAATAAATAAATATTTTAATTTATTTTAAGGATTTTATGTGTGACACAAATTATTAAAATATTATTATATAGATTAAGGCAGTGTTTGCAACTGATTTTAAAATTGCTTTTGATTTTTGGTGGTTCAATCACACTTTTTATTTGTTGGGTGTGTTGCCAAATCTGTTTTCCCTTTAGTTTTCACTCTAGAGGTTGGAAAACTAATTTAGCTTATAATTCAAAAGCAGTGGAGGAGGTGCTTCAAATGTGAAAAAACATGCAGTGACATTTTTGAAAATAAGTGGAATACATGTTTAAAACATTTTTAACAATATAAATTGAAATCACGTCAAATATGCAGAAGTCGTCATCCAATTGCAGTGAAACTTAACACTATCAATTGAGAAAAGTAAACATCAATTTTAATTTACATATAAGATTCGGATATAACGATCGGCAAGCGACATGGTGGCACCGATATCCTACGGCTCGGGATATGTGGGTGGGTATCGAAATCACATACAATAGTGGCACCGATGCCTTACAAATTTTTGACATGACAGTAAAAGCAAATCAGCAATGCCAGGGACAGGGGAATGGAACACTCGAAGATGTATATAGTGTTCTTTAATGGCTATGGCGAGAAATCGACCGCCGTGAACCGAATCCAATGAAGTGCTCGGTTGATATAGCCATTTATGAGCGAAAAAAACAGACAATCCGCCTTTTTCAACTTCTTGCGGCGGTGAACAGTGACTATGACACTGTTAAGAGAGAGATATTAAAAACTGACCCCCCCTCCCTATAGTTGAAGTGGCATACAGTACTCTCAGGCGAGAAGCCGCACGGAGCTAGATTTTGAACCCCAGACCCAGCGTGGGAAGCGGCCTCTCCGGAAAATCTCGGTCAACATATTCCAAAAATGGGAAGAAATCTTCATTCCGAGCAAATAACATCGATAAAAGCAAACTCTGGTGTACAACCTGCAGTAAATCCGGTTATTCAACCGAAAAAAGCTTCAAGACACAGGGTTATTCAAATTGGTGGTGCGAACTCCACCATCTCACAAAGCCAGGGAGTACTGCCACCGCTGTGGGTCACACAGAAGAAGAGACCACCTTCGGCAGCAGCACCGAAAAAATTGAGATTGATGGTTTTGAAGCTTTTGAAGCTCACATCAATGGAGAAAAAAATGAAGAACAGAGCAAACACGCAGGAAATTATAGAGATAGAGGTACAGAAATTCAACACACAATTTTTCCATTATTTCCCCTGTCAGGTAATGGCCAAAAGACAATTTTACCCCTTTGATTCCCAGAATCATGAAACTGTCATCACCCAGATTTTCTGTTATTACACGGCCAGCCCACAGATTTTCAGAAAACTAGGACGCCGCATAATACAGATCTTACGATTTGATAATGCGGGGGAGTTCATTAACGACAGTATGACATCTTTTTTCAAAGAAAACGGGCTCATCCACCAGACTACTTGCCCTCATAGCCTACAACAAAATGGAGTGGTTGAAAGGAAAAATCGGATATTACTTGAGGTAACACGATCACTCTTGATAGCTTCAAAGGTACCTTCATCCCTTTGGCCCGAAGTTGTGGCGGTCTTGCCTACCAGTGTCCTTGGCTTCACGACACCCATCAAAACATTGTCCACATATATACCCGGATCAACCTTCCTTACCCTCACACTTCGGGTGTTTGGAAACTCTGTTTTTGTTCATATACCTAAACAACACCATACTAAATTTGATCTGTGTGCTTTGAAGTGTGTCTTTGTGGGATATGGTGTAACTCAAAAAGGTTCTCAGTGCTATCACCCCACATCTCGTAGACTCTATACAACCCTCAATTGTAATTTCCTTGAATCTGAATTCTATTTATCATCTCAACTTAGTGGTCATAGGGAGGTTACAAGTGATCCACTTAGTTGGTTACACAGTGCCAGTATACCTACGTCTATTGCCTCACAAGAACTTGCTACAAGAACCATCGAGCTACCTTCCACGGCAACAGAAGCCCTAATCAATGACAACCTCATATCTTCATCGTCGTGGAGTCCTGAGGCAAACAATCCTGATCCGGTGCCTAATCATGATGAGTCCATACCTGAGCAGGTTACAGAGAATTACCCTGTACAAAATACAGGGGAAATCAACACCTATGCCCTACCTCCGAGATAAAACAGAGGAATTCCAGCCCGACAATATGAGCCTAATCATGTCTCACAAAAAGCTAGATATCCTATGGCTAATCTTGCCAGAGGGAGTATAACTAATCAAGCTAAGGATATTTTGGTTTTTGTATATGCTATACAGGTACCAAAGACGTGGGAGAAGAAAATGAAAAACCTTAATGCGGCAAGACATGGATGAATAATGCAAGCACTAAAGAAAAACAGAACCTGGAAACCATGTGCATTACCAAAAGGAAAAAAATTGGTTGGTTGTCGGTGGATATTCAATGTCAAACACAATGCCGACGGATCTATCCAGAGATATAAGGCACGACTAGTGGCAAAAAGCTTTACACAGACCTACGGTCTCGACTACTCTGATACTTTTTCACCAGTAGCTAAGATTGATACTATCAGGCTATTGTTCTCAGTAGCAGCAAATTATGACTGGCATTTACATCATTTTGACGTAAAGAACGCCTTCCTTCATGGAGATTTGATAGAAGAAGTGTACATGCAAATACCCCCAGGGTATTCCACGGACTTTAAAGAAGGAGAGGAATGCCGGTTAAAGAAAGCTCTATATGGTCTTAAGAAATCCCCTCGCGCTTGGTTTGGAAGATTTATACTAGCCATGAGGCGATATGGATATGAACAAAGCAACTCCGATCACACCTTATTTTTAAAGAAATGGGGTACACTTATTACATGTCTTCTAATTTATGTTGATGACATGATTATCACAGGCAGTGATAATAACGAACTACACGAACTTCGAAAGAACCTATTTCAGGAATTCGAGATAAAAGACCTGGGGAATTCGAAATATTTTCTTGGAATTGAGGTACTTAGATCAGACCAAGGGATCTTTATATCTCAGAAAAAATATGTTCTTGATCTCCTTTCAGAAACAGGAATGATAGACTGCAAACCAGCAGACACACCAATGATGATGAATCATAAACTCAGAATTGATGAAGAAGCAATATCGGCTGACCGAGAACAATACCAACCTTTGGCTGGAAAACGTATATACTTGGCTCACACAAGACCTGATATCGCATATGTTGTAGGAGTAATAAGCCAATTTATGCACAGACCTCAAACAGACCACATGGAAGTTATTGTAAGGGTTGTGCTGTACCTGAAACACACAGTAAGATACGAGATCATCTTCAAGAAGAATGATCACCTAAATATCCAAGGATACACCGATGCAGACTAGGCTGGCAATCCAGTAGATAGAAGATCAACAGTTGGGTACTTTATGATGGTTGGAGGTAACCTGGTAACTTGGAGAAGCAAAAAAACAAAAAGTCGTGGCTCTGTCAAGTGCTAAAGTAGAATTCAGAGGGGTAGCTCAAGGGTTGACTAAAATATTATGGTTGAGAAAGCTTGTAACAGAAATTGGCTTTCCGACACAAGGAAGTTGTCCCTTGTGGTGTGATAGTAAGGCGGCAATTAGTATTTCAGAAAAACCGGTACAACAGGATCGCGCAAAACACATTAAAATGAATCGTCACTTCATAAAAGAAAAATTGGAAGAAAACATAGTAAGTCTACCGTACATACGATCTGAAGAACAATTGGCGGACATTCTTACAAAGGCAGTTGCTGGAAAAATCTTTCATGATACATTATACAAGTTGGGCATCGGAGATCCGATGACTCAACGTGAGAGGGAGTGTTAGGACTGAGACAACACAACGTGGGGACTCAAATTAAACACAAGCGTACAAGAGGAAGAAAATTGAGCCCATGCAGATGAAGTGAATTAAACGCACGTGTGAAGAGAATTAAATTCATTCCTGAATTGTGTATATGTACTGATGTATCACAAAAGAAAAATATACAAGTTAGAATGAAAAACAATATTGTTAGGTTTAACACCATTTATTTCATTTCAAGTAACAAAAAAGAATATTGAAACATCATAATGATAATTACATGCATTTCCATTCACCAGCGGACTAACCTGCTTTAACAGACGCATCCGCCTGAGCAATGTTGCTCACCATGGCAGTAAGAAGCGTGATGCCATGCTCTGCGGCAGTCACGGTATTCGCCATCGGCGCGTTTACCACCAAACAACCGTGCTCAGCCGCCGCCAGATCCACATTATCAATACCCACACCAGCTCTTCCAACAACTTTTAACCGCCCGCCAGACGACTCCAACACCTCGCAACTAATATTAGTCCCACTCCTCACAATCAGAGCGAGATCTTGTAGCAGAGCTCCTCACAGGTGAGATCGTACGAGCAATCAACGTTGGCGAACTCTTTGAGGAGTTTCACCCCTGCCTCACCAAGCTTCTCCGCAACTAGAATAGTCGGCTTTGCATCCAATGACAAGATGACAAAGCGTCACATATTGTCGCCGACGCTGTTCCGTAAGGAGAATCTGGTGACACCAAAGGTGGAACAGAGGCAGCCACGGCAATGTCCTGATATGGCGTCGTATGACGTCGACGGTCTCAGACTCCCCAAGAAAGCAGATGCTGTCATTCTTGATACTGTGCCCGACCCAAGAATGGAACCAACTGAGAATTTTTCCACGGTGGAATTCGATGATGGAAACTCCTGAGACTATTCAGTTTTCACGCGAGAGAGGATTTTGTTCTCTGGTAGGATTTGTTATCTATTTTGCTATTAAAAATATTTATTTATTAATTAATATTGTTTTTCACCAAATTGGGTTTTGTATGGTTGTCTGGCGGTATTAGCTGTAGCGGATAGCCCTCATCCGCTACCGCTATCCCTATGGTAGCGGATTATAAAATGGAATCCGCTACCGCTATCGCTTACCGCTATTCCACTACCGTTACTACCGCTATGATAGTGCTAGCGATAGCGGAATCCGCTACTACCGCTATAATAATTATTTTTATTTGATATTATTTTTGTTTTCACAATTGAGCGTTGGCAGATGTTTGGTCATTATTTTCATAAACAATCGTTAGATTTTCTAGTGAGTAATTAGTTTTTTTTTTTAAATATCTCCTGTTTTAAATTTTTTGTAAAACTCAATGTATTCAAAACTGAAAAATGATTTATTAGAAATCTGTTCGAGGCCAAATGTGTAAATTCGTTGCCCATCACAAATAATTG